>KZ651956.1:78049-111280 GCA_001010745.2 Gerris buenoi | reverse complement strand
CTATTCTTTTAATTAAAGATCTACTCTTCATTGAACGTATTTAACATAATTACAAAATATAAACAAATTATTTTAAAATTAAAACGTTTATTTATTAAATACTGCTTATTAAACTATAATATAAAATGTCATAAGATAGAGATAATAGTATAAAATGTTATTGCCAACATTATAAAAGTAAAAATTTTACTGCCTAGCCTGTAAAATTATTCCTGACTTTTACCGCCTAGGTAGTAAAATTACATTTCTCTGCCCGAAATCGGTTCAATAATGCCTCATTTTACTGCCGCAAGTAGATAAAATAAATCATAATGTTACAGGCTAAATATTATTTAAAAAAACATTTTCGTAACGGTACGTAAAAATCAGTTTGGCAACTGTCGATAAATGTAAGTAGGTAATTTTTTAAATAGGAGGGGGGGGGGGGGCTGTGTAAATAGTGCCTAGGGACGGAAAATTGTTAAATCCGGCCCTGACCATTCATTTTCTATTTATAAAATAATTAAGTTGCAATCTTTACTTTTTCGCCCTACTTTACTTTTTCGCCCTACTTATTACTTTTTCTCCCTACTTTTTGATTCAGGGATGAAAAGACCTGCTTTAGTCCCTCTAAACTAATTCAAAATCATAACTTTTTTACCCTACTGGAGATAAAATCAATTATTTATATGTGTTTATATTTACTGAATATAATGGCAGTGGGTTTCTTAATTGAGAAAGACACATAGCATTACGGGTCCTGTGCTAAGCGTATAATTGCCTTTATAGTAATTATATTTAGAGTTTGTTAGCTATATTTTGGCTATATTAGTGATATGTGTTGCATTCGGAAAACGGGTGTAAAGGGGGAAATAATAATTATTACCCAAAGAGACCTTTTATTTGGTGTATAACATGAAATAATATGACTTCCCTTAATTTTTTTGTTCTCGGTTTATGGATCCATTTAGAAAATAATGCTTATCTATACTTTCTCCATCGAGTTATAAATTAGTATAAAACATGCCATAAAAGCTTACACACTCATACCCTGTTTTCGGCTATATTTGTTGCCATAATGACGGAAAAGATGGAAACTTTTTTTTAATAATAGTTACAAACCCTTTTCCTAGTCAAAATCCTTGTCATGTTCACTAAAAACGTATTGTTTAATCGTCCGCGATATTGGCTGCCAAGAACGATTAGATTTACCTGTATGCCGAATTTACAAATCGGTCAATTTTATCGCCAGTTATCGTAAGAGAAACCGCACAAACAAAAAAACTTTACAAAACCTGTCTCTGAAATAAAAAAAATCGGTCCGAGACAACTCTGACAAACTTCTTCATGTACAAGATCTTAATTACTTATAGCCCAGTATTTTCAATTTATTAGGATTCATAGGTACTTTTAATTATTATTGAACTTTTCATCATTATTTAACATAAAAATAACTTCTCCTACATGCGGGCGGGGAATCGAACCCGACTCTCTGTCCGCATTTTAAGCTATTTTATCAGGAACTAGCTTTTTACCGCGAAAACGGCTTATATCTTTAGATTCGTATTTAAATAGACTACATTTTAGAATTTGTTAATCAAAATCGTCGGAACCGTTTTCGAAAAAAAAATTTTTTCTCGTTTCTACGGATTTTTCTATGAGGTGGGGGGGGGGGGAACCGCCCCTAAATTTGGAGTTAAATTCATTTCTCGATTTCGCCTCGGGGTATGATTTTTCTGAACATGAATGCCAAATTTAGTTTAAATCGGCCCAGGAGTTTAGGCTCCAGGCGTTTGGACAGACAGACAACAGACAGACATTTTTTTAAACAAACCTTTTTTGACTCAGGGGACCTTAAAACGTGTAAATCCATCAAAATTTCAAAATCGAATTTTCGCACCATCACAATACTTTCTTTTTATATGAGAAAGTAATAAAAACTTCACTACTCTCGTTTAAAAATATAAAAAAAAGTATTTACTCTTTTATAAAATCGTTATCAGAGACGTCTATTCATTTTAATCTATGTAAACAATAGCACATTACGCGTCTTGTGCGGTCAGTAGCATTTAGCATGCGAGTGTGGAGTTTGCACCCGAGTGAGAGCGAGGGTAGTAAAACCACACGAACAATGCAAAATGCCGTTTTCGTACGAGTTGCATACCGTACTTTATCTACGATTGTTAGATTTTAATAATAAATACTGAAAAAAATAATAAACTTCCTGTATGTAAGCTCGTATTTCTCTTTTGACACAGATGACATTAATTCATTAGTTGTATTTTGTGCCGAATAATTTAATTCGGGAGGCGCATTATTCTCCTCATATTCGTCATAATCACTTAAATCACTCATTGATTGCCATAAGAAACTGCATATAAACAGTTACTTCTATTAAACTAACAGCGACTTACACTATTCTTAAAATTAGTATTGTTTTTTGACAGCGCGGGAAAATAGAGAAGGAGCCAATGAGAGCGTTGGATTTTGAATTTTAGAAGGTCGGGCCAACTAGGCAAATAAAAATGTCTCTAGTGGAGGGACGCCGACCTAAGGGTAACCGTTCCAAGAGACTTTATAACCTCCACGCCACCGCTTGAATTCACTTTTACATATTATTCACTTTTTATGTTATTTAAATATAATTCTAATACACTAAATATTATACTGGTTTTTGAATTTTGTTTGTAACTACCCGTCATTTCAATTTGTTAAGTTATTCTGACAAAGTAAGACTTAGACAGAAAATTAATCAACTCAGTAATCGTTATCGTTTTCCATGTTATATAACAATAATAGAGTTTATTGTTTATTTACCGAAAAATAATAACTACTTCTTTCACACTGTACTCAAATATTGATAGATTAAAATGTAAACTTCAACTGAATTAACAAAGGTTCTTAAACTTTCTTTCATTACAATTCAACATCTGTCAGGTAAATTAATTCTTCGTCTAAGTAGTTTTAAGCCTACACTTTTCATAACTTTTCATTACCGACATTAAATTTCTTGATTCTATAAAGGAAATTAACTCTTTCATTAAATTTCAAAACATATTCGTAAATAAGAAGTGAAAATCCAAGTGGCAAAATCAGGAAAAAGATCGCGATTTGTTGAACTAGTAAAATAACCTTCTTTTGTTGACAAACAAATTATGCATTTCCCTCTCTCCCACAGGCCTGGTGGCCTGTGGGATTTTATTTCTTCCCTCACATAGGTTGGCCAATCTGAGTGTCAAAAAACAATACTAATTTTAAGAATAGTGTAGTTGTGTTAAATGTAAACAAACTCGGTAATCGTGCTTTAAGATGAAGAATTCTTCTTTTTTTTAAGTACGTAAAGAATTACTTTCTACGTATCTAAACAGAGATACAATGATTATATTTCGTAACAATCGTAGATAAAGGTTGTTTCCTTATCAGAACAGTGTAAATAAGTTATCCCAAAACAGAAACAAATATAATAAAAAATGAAATAACTAAACTTTTTTTTTTTTTTTTGTTCGTCAGTGAAACTAAAAATATTCAAATACATATCATGAATTATTATTTATATTGCTTATTTATTATTTAGTATTCAAAATAGTTTTTTAATTAATAATAATTTAATATTGTTATTAATTTTATTTGTTGGGTTGGTAGTCTTAAAATCAGCTGTCTAGGTTTACGTAGCTCTAGTTCAACGGCCATATTTGATTTTATTACGTGTCTTCTTGTGAATTTATTTTAATTAGAATCGTTTATTTTTATAATAACCGATTTCACTGTTAAAAAGCATTTAAAGTCGTTGTTCAAGTCTTTTTTAGTAACTGTATTGTGTGTTATTTTCCATTGTTTCTGTTACGTTTCTATTGTTTTTCTTTTAAAAATAAGTTCAACGTATAGGTTGTTTTCCCCAATTGTTCTAAAATCTTTTCATTAGCTATGAATCGAATGATGTTATTTAGTAAAATGTTCAAGATAATATTATTTTATGTTTATAATTTATAAAAGAAGTGAATATGTTTATAATTTATAAGAATACTCACGATCAATTATTGTAAGATCACAACGGAGTTCCAAGGTATTTGATTCTTTCTATTATTATTTAGTTTTAACAAAGTGCCATATGTTTACATAGCATTCATTATAAAAACGATCTAATATTGTAAAGGTAACCAGAGGGGGTATTTTTAATCTAAATAAAAAAACAAACGTTTTAGCTTAGTAAGTTTCCAAAGAATTAAAAGGATTCAAATTGAAAGCTTGTTTGTTTTGTTTTTAACCCTAGAGTGGTACTGCCCCATATTAGTACGGTATAGGTACTGCTTCGTAATTTTTACGAAGTTATTCTTTATCACAAATTTCTTTAGATAATTCCGTTAATAGAACTTGATTTGAGTTATAAAATACATAAAGGCCATTAATACCACTAATTAATACAAAAATAACTACAATATTAACCAAATGTATGGCTGGCGCCTAAGTATATATATAACACTCTTAGCCTACACACATAACTATAATTCCATGGCCCTATTTATCGCCGTCTATTGCAAGCATTATAAAAATATTTTAACACTGCTAGAGAAGGGTTTACTTGCGTTCATCAAGTATTAATAAATTATTTTTCAGTATATATTAAATTTACAATATAATAATTAATTTGTCCCCTTTTGACAAAATCTGCAGGTCGCTCCTTCTCTACCAGTCGTATAAATATTTTCTTATTGAGGGGAAAATAATATTATTCCATTATTTTTCTAATGTTCTTTATTATAAAAATAAATTTTTTAAATAGGCAAATAATATAAATAGGCAAAATAAAGGAATAAAGAAAAAAGCACAATTTTAGGAATGTAAAAAATAGCCTGACACACAAATGTTACAAAACGTCTTAATTTAATTAGTAATTAATTAATTATCTTAATTAAATGGTACTTCTATGTAGAAAATACGAAGGTCGACTTACCCTTAATTAGTACAGGTTCGTAAAAATGACTAACAATATTTTACGTGAAACGGTACAACTACGTAAATCTGACGAAGTGACTTTTGCTAAAACCTTTGCATAGGACAAACGCTGATTCCCCGACACGCGAGCGTCTACCGGCATACTGAAAACATTCCACTAAAGGCATAGATAAGGTCCCAACCCCCCTCCACATTTCTAGACTTCTGTAATTTACAGAAAAATACAACCCTTCGTAAAAATTACGAAGCAGTACCACTCTAGGGTTAAATGTAGGTTAGAATGATGCATATCCATAACATACAGTTTGAGTCGGAGAAGCCGATTAATATCGTTAACCTTGTCATTCTATAGACTTTGTAACCGTCCTTTAACCTCTCCAACCTTCCTTCTCACTTATTTCCGGTTTCTTTCCGCGTCTTCTTTATGCGTATTCTTTCTAAGAACTGTTAAATAATAGTAAATATCAAACTCTTGCTTCAAAAGTATCACAGTTAAAAAATTGTTATGCTATCAACTAGATAATGCATCGGCCAATTTTCAAATTTTCTGGAACAAAATGTGTTCCAAGGATTTCAGGAGAAATTTTTTATGTCGTGTCTGTGTCCGCCCGTCAACTTTTTTTTGTGAATCCTTTGCTTGAATGCTTGAAAACTACTTGTCTGATTTTGATGAAATTTGGGGGGTATCGGTATATCGGTCCTCCAACGATCCCACCATTATATTTCAACCTTCTGTGTGCATCTTCTTGCAAAAGAGTACAAACTTTCTATTATCGACATAGTTCTAAAATTAATTTTCCTGTTTAAATAAAATGTATGAATAATTTAGGTTAAGCCACTTTCAGATAGTCTCATAATAATTTCATTCGTCTGCCCTATATTGCCACCTCTTTGGCGCGTGTTCACAACCTGATTTAAATGTTTCGAAGCGACCGCGTCTTGAAGGGTGTCTCTAGGGATGAACATGAGTCATAGAACTTTTTAACATTTAATTCCAATCACGGAGGTCTACTACATTTGATAACCTAATTTATCATTATAATTCATTTCATGCCCTGTGACTATGCTTCTAATTATAGGACTAATTAACAGACTTTTATTATTAGACATATCAACTCTTCAATGATACTTTTTCGCAATGTTTTAGTTGTGTTGTTACAATTTTTTATTACTCAAACTACTTATTAACTTAAACCGAAAAAAGGGGGCCTGAGTGGCTCGGAGGCTAGAGCGCTTGCCTTGCGATAAGGCAACTTAAGCAGCATCGAGCCGGGTCAGAAGGTGACCGCAGCTCTGGGTTCGATTCCCATACCGGGCCCCCGCTCAATGTCCACCATTGTTTAAACAAATGTGAAGCTCCTTGTAAGAGTGGCGCCACCAGGTTTCGGCTGGAAACCATGATAATGACACTCTTGGTTGTTATACAACTAGGAGGGGAGTCATGGTTAACGACCATATCTTTACACGGGTGTGTGAAGATTTCGGTCCCTCACCCGGGTTTGATGTATGGGCCTACCTAAGAGGCCTGCATCCTTGGGTGTAAAAGCCCCCCGGAATTAAAAAAAAAAAAAAAAAAAGCATCATATACAATAACTATTTGAATATTGAATTGGTATTTATCGTTCTAAGATAAGCTACTTATTTCGATAAAAAAAATTAAATAATGTTAATTATTTTCAATATGTAGAATAATTCAGCCAGATCATGTCAGGCACGAAAAGAAGGCAGTGTGAAATTGATGTATCCGTTCTTAGAACCTCTAATACCTCATGAGATCTCACAAATCTCTTCATAAATTAGCTTTTCCCTGGAACTATGGTCCATAACTCTATGGTAACATTACTTTGGTTGCAAGAGAAGTTATACATGTTTAATTGTAATCATGCATGGATAAAATCAGAATAAATAAAATAAAAAAATTCTGACAAACCAAGAGGGATCCAACTCACTTAGTTTTTTAAGTGAAAACGATGTGTTTATGTTTTACATATCTGTTTTAAATACACATAAGTGTGATTTTCATAAACTCAAACTTGTGAAACTACTTTAAAAGGGTGAAAAACTGTAAAGTTTACTACAGCTGACCACGAAAGGACTTGAATATTTACTTCTAAACCATAGTTTCAAGCGCTATTATGTTTGAACATGTTGCTATTAGTTGATCTGGCTATGAATCTAATTCTAATTATAGGTAGGCTGCTATTAGATGTTATCAACGCCTTTATAATTAGATTTTGTCTAAGCACGCAATGTATTGATGCATTGCTGTTTATGCTATCTTTAACTTAAAACCTTTTCAGTCCGTGGATTGTTTACGACCTTTATTTTATGCATGAGTAAAGTTACTATTGTCATTTTCATTCACTTAGCTTAGGTCATTGTTTTGATCATAATCGTGTATTGCTAAAGAACTGTTATCAGAATTTGTAACGGCTTGAAGTTAGCCTTATCTCAACAAACCTTTTTCTTTACTACAAATAGCTCTCAAAAGAAATGTTAAAACTATTATTTCTAACCTCTAGAAGAATTATTTGTACCATATTACACATGTTTTGCGCTTCATACAGGCAAGCCTGGCGGTCGCCAGTGGCGGCCTAAAGGAGGGATCGGGCTACGCTACTCTCCCAGAATATTTTATAAAATTTATAAACAAAATTCTTAGTTGCATAAAACATAATAATGTGCAATAAAATTAATTGAGGAATGAACAATCCAATAAATAACAATAATCGAATAGAATAGCAAGATTAAAAACGCCATCCTTGTAGTGGAAAGTGAGTTAGCCCGAAGTTGGTCGCTGGACTGCTCGACTTACTTAGCACAGCAGTCTGCAGTAGTTATCTTCAAATCGTGTTTTTGTTTTTAAGATGGCGATCCTAGTTATTACACCCCTAGACAACACCTAACTATCAGGTGATGTTGAAGTTTTTAGGTGAGCTTAGAGCTTATCGCATTACAGGTTGGTTCTTGGCTTAGACAGTGTCAATTGTTTAGTTTTCTAAAAATCTTCTTTAGCTCATTACGCCACGCAATCATTATATTGTGATAGTATATAATAATAGGCATCTCGTGGCTCTATCATTGAAGCGAGCGTATGGTATAATACTGAATATTAAGGAATTTATTATACATGATGAATGAATGTCATAGTGAAGATAAGTGAAAGAGGGTAGTGTAAAGGCACGTCCACACTATGCCGAATGAGGCCGATCGGCCTGTGCCGGTGGCACGCTCGGTTCGGCCCGTTCGGTTCGGCATAGCGTCAACATTACTTTAGTAGTGTGGACGTCCCGATCAGTGCCGAACCCCCACTCTCACGAATACCCCCATCTCACGAGTACGCGAGTCTGCGAACCTCACTTTATGATACTATCTGTCGACTTTAGCCGATCGGCACGTCCACACTATAAACTTCGGTTCGGCTTTCTTTGATCAGGACCGAACCAATTCGGGTTGGATTCGGCACATTTCGGTTCGGTTTTCGGCACGTCGGCAAGGCCGACCTACACGTCCACACTAATTCGCCTCTCCCGATCGGCTCAAGCCGAATTATGCCGATCAGCATAGTGTGGACGCGCCTTAAGGTTGAGTGGTAGTACTTGGTACAAACAAAGCTCACCTTCTTAGATAAATTAGTACTTCTTTAGACGATTACTGTTACTCGCCTATATTTTTTTAGAATATGAATGACTAGAATATGAATTTTAAGAGAAAGTGTTGTTCAGACTGATGTATTTTTGGACAAAGGAATATCACACTTCTGTTTTTATAAGGGGAGTAACAGTCTAAAGAGGAACATTCCACACACTCTCTTAATATAAATAAATTTACAAATGTAACTAAACGCCCATAAGAATCTTAACCACCCGCAGCAGCTTTTAAACTATTATTATAAATGAAATTATACTTCACTATTCACAAAAACTTCTGCTTATATCAGGTTATAATTTTACATGAATGTTTCAATATTACATTAGATTATTTAAGTAAAGTTTTATTAAAATCGATATGTTAGAACGTATTATATTAGTGAAAACGGGGTTTTCACTATTTTAAACGTTTAGGTCAGCTTTAATAGTTTTAGCGATTTTTTATTAATTCATAGCGGTGTTGCTGTTGGTGTTACTTCGAGTATGTTATTGAAAAAAAAGAAAAATGTTAGTTTCATCGAATATGTGATGATAGAATCTTTTCCCATTCTGAAATTTCAATTTTATGTTTACGCGAGCGTTCCGCGCGAGCAAAATGATGTCAATGTTCCTCAAAATGGGGTTGTTATTAGTCATACTGTATGTAGTTATATAATATTAAATGTTAATATAATAATTATATTTAATTTAATTTAATTAAATTGTCATTTATTGAATAAATATTTACATAAAAGCATAATAAGGAATACATAGATTGATACACATTTCAAATCGGCCTACGGCCGTGGCACCCATATCTGGGTTTTGAGTTGTCTTCGTTCCATATAACAATAATAATATTTATGTTACAAAATAATTAATATTTTCCTTACACACACACTTAACAGTTGTATAAATAATATAATAAATATCCCTAACTAGTTTATCTATGATATGAATTTATTATTATTATTTTTTGTACATATTCTCATACTTGTTCTTTTATTGTTTATCTTATATTTATTTATTATTTAGTTTACATTTGAATTTTTTTTGTTTGTTATATCTATCTTTAGAATATACATATTTCTTATTTTGCTGACATGCTATAATATATTATATTATAATATAAACACACACATTATGTGTGTGTGGGCTAAACTGTTTCTATATAAAGTGCCTTTTATATTACCCTTTTACTTCTAATGCGTCTACTTCTAAACACGTTTAAAATGATTTTCTTAGTACAATGAGAAGCGACAAGTTATACCGCTTTTGCTACAATAGCTTTCCGTTATCAGTTCGCAGTTATAAAGAAGTCTCGTGAATTAAAAGTCATTTCTTCATACTTTTAAACTTTCTGTTGCTATTTCCTTGTTATTGTTCCTTGTGTTTTTAAATTAAATAAAAACGTACTAATCCTGTGTACTAACAACTCATGTTTTATATTTTACTTAAATTAGAAGTACAAACGTTTTACTCATTAGTGTCACATTTTACGTCAGTAAAATTGTATCAAGTAACCCCCCCCCCCCNATCTGTGCTCAAGCACAGGGCGGCAATATTTGAGGGGCGGAAAAATTTATAATTTTATTTTTAAGGCTGTATTAAAATTACACATATACATTCAACATAAAAATAATAAATATTTTAACTGCACCGCTCATTTTCAGTATTAAGAAGGGTAAAATTAGAAGTACAAACGTTTTACTCATTAGTGTCACATTTTACGTCAGTAAAATTGTATCAAGTAACCCCCCCCCCCCATTGCATACCCTTAAAGTACTTGTTTCCGGATGATACTTATTTTTTTGTTTTTCTAACTAGTAAAGATTTTTTACAAGTATAATATATAAACAAATTCTAGGTAGTTAAATTATGAAATGTTACTATAATTTAATTATCCTATCACCTACTACAGCTGTAATGATCTGGAAATAATTACTGAAATTAAATTATATAGGTATTATTCCGCTTTTACCTGTTATTGCATTATATGAGAGTACATAATAGTATTATCAAATACAAATTACAACGTAGTTTTACTAGTTGTTTACTCACCAGTCTATCACTGTATTAACTTCTATTGCTTAATCCTATTCATTAGCGTAAATTCTCATGATAATTACCGATGTTTCTCAAACTGGGGTCGTTATTAGTTAAACTATGTAGTTGTATATGTGTGCTTAACAATGGTTTCTGCATGAAGTGCTAGTGCTGTTTACAGTTTCCATGTTACAAATAAACTAAAATCGGATGTAACATAAGGTCTCTCTATTTCATTTCAGTATGTTAATTGTTTTCAATTCGAAGCCTTTTTGATAAAAAATAAGGTTACAGTTGAAACTATTATAAGTAATAATTTCATTTTTTCGTCCAACATTTTTTTGAACTAATCATTAGTTGATAAAACTCAGAGAGATTGCAATCAAATCAGAAAACCACAAAATCTAAATAGATAATATTTCGAACGGACTGGTTTAGATGTTAACTTAAGCGTTGTGATTACCATTGTTTAGGTTTTGGGTCGACTAAATGTCGTCGAATCCGTTCTGAAGTAAAGTAAAGCAATTATTGTTTTTTTTATCAACATTTGTCAAATATTGTCTTATTTTCATTTTCTTAACAGTTTTTGAACCCTTTGTCTTCAGAATTATTATATTTAATGTATTAAATATAATAATTGTATGTTGTTACATTTTTGTAGTTTTAGCCCTTTCGCTATCATTAGTTTTATTTAATGTTAATTGAAAAAAAAAAATAACAATATTATTACTTTTAGGCAATTTTACACTAAAGATACACGATGGTATATGCATGCTTCTATTAAAACTAATCCGTGTGAACTAATAGATGCTTCTAAACTGAACAGACATGCGCATTGTTTATGTTTATCTAGGTATCAAGTAATATGAACATCTTGGCAGCCGGCTTAGTTTTGCCTTGTGCACCTTGTATGATCATGTTAAATAACTACAGCATCGCCAAGAGGATTGCCAGATTCCCAAAAGTCAAAACCGGGACAGATAGTGATGGACTTGACTCACCCCCCCCCCCCCTTTTTATTCCTTATTTTCATCCTCCCACTCTTAAAACAATAAATATGTCTAAGTTAACAACGGTTTTGTTACATACATTCGTCACAAATTAAATAATGTTAAATATGTTATTATATTCCATGCAGTTATTTCAAATATTATCTCTTTCATTTGTTATTCTCAAAATTATAATATCCGCTGGAAACTGAATAGTAAAGTACAGTTTGTATTTTAAAAGATTCCATACCACTAAGACAGCCCTTACTTACTTACTTACTTACTTAGTCGTCCCTTTATACCTCTAAGGGTGTCGGGGTTTGCAGAAAGCATGTCACATTTTTCTGTCTGTGGCCTTTCTTTTTGCCTCATTCCAGGAGATGCCTTTTCCTTTGAGAGCGTCTGCAACGTTTTCTTCCCACTTGCATCTGGGGCGTCCTCTTGGTCTTCTTCCTTCTGGCCACGCCTCTAAAGCCATACGTGGGAACCTTTCTTCTGGCATCCTTATCACATGTCCAAACCAACGGAGCTGATGTTGATCGATAAATTCAGATACGGGCTGGATGTTAAGATTAGCTCTTATGTTTTGGTTTCGTATCCGATCTCTTCGTGTTTTCCCCTCTTGTTTTTGGATGTGAGTGTCCAAGATTCAGCACTATAGGTAAGGGTAGGCCGGTATATGGACTTGTATACCGCCATTTTTGTGTCCTTGCTGATTTATCTCTTGCCTATGAAGCTTCTGCTGAGGGCGTGATAGCATTACAGCACTAAGACAGCCCTACCAAGAGTAAAAGTATATTAAAACAAGTCATCTGCTCGTGTGATCTCTCATAACTTGGCGTTTGTAGAAAGATGATATTTTGCTAAGATTAATTTGCGGTATTAGCATCTTCGGGGGGCATTTGCGTCCTTAATATACGTGCAGATTGCAGATTGTATCGTGTATGTAGGATGCGCAGACCTGAATCTACGATAGGAAAGCCGCCTTAGACTGAAACCAAATACGACGAGAACGGCTGATTAGAGCTATGTGGTCGATCTGCAACTGTCATTATGTATTATAGATTATAGATGTACTCAGGGCCGAATTTAGGTAAGTGCCAATCTGTGCTCAAGCACAGGGCGGCAATATTTGAGGGGCGGAAAAATTTATAATTTTATTTTTAAGGCTGTATTAAAATTACACATATACATTCAACATAAAAATAATAAATATTTTAACTGCACCGCTCATTTTCAGTATTAAGAAGGGTAAAAAATTATTTGAGTAAAAACTATTGGGGGCGGTCGCCCCCTCCCCCACTTTCTGGGAAAATGTAAATTAATAATTTTGCATTGAACACTGTTATGGTTTAATTTACTTTTTGTGCCTACTAGGATGCTCTTAAAAATTCTAAACGCATTAAAAACGTGACAAAATTTCGTTTTAAGTTTATTTATGAAACATTTAACTTTTAATTTAAATTAAATTATAATTATTATTAACACTGGGAGACAGACAGAGAAAAATAGACTCCAGCGCTCCATTATAACGACTCCATTTATAATTTGATTTAAATTAAAATTTAAACTTTCCGTAGTATGAAAACTACCAAAATCTTAACAATTGAATTGGGAAACATTTATCTTTCAAATAAAAATCCCAATGAGGAATCATCTAGAAAGTTAGCCTCAAATACTATTAAAACACATTTTTTCTCCTAGATTTAAAAAAAAAATTTAATTAAAGAAAAAATAATTTTAATTTTTAAAGAAAAATTTCCCTGGACCCCTCCTTTTGGTGAAGGGTATCCCATACCCCACAACCACCCTGGTGTCGCAATCTCGCCCCCACACTGAAGCCAAATTTGCTATAAGAAATGTTGTGATTTCGTTCGGGAAGACCTTTTTTTACATTTGTAGATACAAGAATTACTTGTGATCCTGACCCTGAAAAAATTCACGCCTATAAACATTTAATCCCCCTTAATTCAAAAACTAGTCCGTTGATCTTAAACTTTATTTTATTCCATTTTATCAGTTACGACAGAGAAGAATCCATCTCCCGTATAGCTCAGATGGTAAGAGCACCTGTACGGTAAACAGAGGTCCCGTGGTTCGATTCCCGGTGCGGGGGTGTATTTTTCTCTGTATGTCTCCCGTAGTTATTGATAATTGTAATTTGGATTATTACTTTATTATAGTTTTTCATGAAAATTTTCAAAAATGCCTAAAAAACTAAATGAGATAGAAAAATTAATCAAGGAACAATTAACAACAATTTCCAAATTATCAGCAACTTAGTATCCTTTAAGTCCTGTTACATTAAATTTGACTACAACATTTTGAGCTTTCTACTCTTGTTTTAGTGATGCTAGAAGTGTGGCGATTTCAGGAAACACTCCTGCTATTCATGTTTTCAAATGGTATAATAAAGGTTTAAGATTAACGGACTAGTTTTTGAATTATGGTAGATTATGTTATCAGACGTGAAATGTTTTGCTCAGGATCATAACTAATTTCTCTACAAATTCAAAAAAGTTTCCCCGAATGAAACTATATCACTTTGGGTCTCTTATAGAAAATTTGACCCTGAACAAAAAAGTTTGAGATATTCGCAAAAACATTTTAAAAAAGCATCACTTTTGGGAGTTTATCCTTACAATTCTCAAATTCTACGCTTTTTACCATAATACTATCAATACTCCTTGATAAAAATCTTGTCGATCGTCGAATTACAATAATTTTAGTTCTTTACAACAAAATCGTTTAAAATTGAGCATTGATGGAGATCACCTTAATGGAGTGACTAGCAGAGTGATAGGGACGTAAAATTTTGAAATTTTGCTGAAGATTAAGGGTTTGTCAAACAACGTACAGCGCTGGGAAGGGTGTCATTCAACGGAAAATTATATTCTTTACAAGGTTTCCTTTTAGGTGGTTTATGGTAAGAAGTGTAGTATTTGAGAATTTTAATGAAAAACGTCCAAAAATGGTGAATTTTTTTATCATAGCTTGTTCCCATTTGCATCAGTCATATAGTTATATAGTTATATGTTACTCTATGGGACGGAGTGGGTGATGGATTATAATGGGGTGGGGGGAGGGGCGGCAAATTACTGATAGCACAGGGGCGCACAACTCCTAAATCCGGGCCTGGATGTACTATCTCTAGGTGTGCATGCGTACAGTACATGTAAACCAATACGACGAGAACAGCTGATTAGAGCAGCTGATGAGAGTGGTCGATCTGCAACTGCCATTATGGATTATAGATGTACTATCTCTAGGTGCGTGCATGCGTACAGTGCATGTATGAAAAAATTAGTAACAACATGATTCACTAGCCCTTCTACTCTGAAGTATGAGATGGACTTTACTGTTAAAACTTAACTATAAAGGAGTGGACCCATTAGCCAAAATGGTTCCGCGTTTAAGTTAAAATGCTCATAGAAAATGAGTTGACAAGTATTGATAGTTTTAGAATATCAGGGACATGACGGGGATGTAGGGGGACATTACAGCAGGGTTCTCCGTTCTAACCAGTACCTCAGATGGCTCATTAAGAAGTTGTAATTAACCTTCAGACTGGTTCAGAGTCGCTACCTTGCCTTCTCCCTCTAAAGATTTATTACTGTTAGTTGACAAGAATCTCTAGCAGGTCTCCACGCCTCCTGACAACCAGTAACTTGCCCTCTAAAGGGACGAATACTGACAAAACCCTACTATGATGAAACTTTTACTTAAAGGGACTACAACATTGTTACTCTGCTGAATTGAACAACGCTATCTCTCCTCTTCTATACATAAACTCTGACAAAGAATAATTAACTACCGACCTACTTCCTACCTAGCAAAACCATGCAATTTATTTCACTCCCATTTTAATTTCATTTCCTCTACTCTTTTATACATATATATTTTATTTTATGTCATGCTAGTAAAACATAACCTAATTTCGTATTCTTAAAAACTAGAAAGCATTTTTAAAAAATTTTAAAAGAATACTTTTAAATGATATCCTATTTGTACATATTATATAAACATATATATTACACAAAGGGGTTGAAATATAAGGAATTGTGGAATTTGGTAGACATTCTTATAAAAGTATTATATTTTTATAAAATCTTAATATCTTTGGGTCTCCTCAATATGTTTCGATGAAACCAAGCCTATAGGCTTGGTTTCATCGAAACATATTGAGGAGACCCAAAGATATTAAGATTTTATAAAAATATAATACTTTTATAAGAATGTCTACCAAATTCCACAATTCCTTATATTTCAACCCCTTTGTGTAAATTTTAATCTGAAAATCAATTTACTTTTCAATTAATTACATCAACAATAGAGATGGATCGATTTGTCAGGTTGTATGGGTTGATAAAAACGCATAAAACAATTAGACCTATTATTAACAACATATACTTAGCCACTGAAAAACTTTTAAAATTATTAACCCAATCTTTTATAGCGGATTTTTTTAAAATTATTATTGTACCCAACAAACCGTAAGGAGAGATATTGATATATTTTTGATCTACAAATAATACTTATTGAGGGTAATAAACTACTTAAAATAGTATATTATGTTACTAGGTTTTGATAACTGCTGGCAGTAAAGAAAATAATTTTTCCGTCCTAGGACGTATTTTTTTTTCTTTACTGCCAGGAGTAATGAAAAGATTTTTTAAGTCCACGTAATGAAAAAATTTAATTAGCTTTGTTTTTTAGGCTCTAAAGTTACTATTTCACAGTCTACCACGGAAAAAATATTTTATTTTACTTAAATTTCATCCTAAGTACAGTTTAAAAAGGCTAAACATTTATGTAATTAATCCATTTTGTTTAGCTTCAAATGGAAAAACAATACTTTTCCTATTATAGGTAGTGAGGAAAAGTAAAAATCAACAAGTGACTAACCCATCCGATAGATCGGTGCATTATTAATTTACATTAATATAATTTTTTCTGTAGATAGGGTATATCTTAGAGCTAATGGAAATTAACTGTTTCCTTTATTTATTTTAGAAGATATTGGCTTAATAGTTGGCGTCTAGATGGTTTGGACTGGTTTCATATAAATATTTGATTATTAGGAATTAACTGAAGGTATGCTCAACATGTGTGACATATAATCAATGTTGGTTGAGCTAATTTCTCTAGAACCTTATCTCCACACTCTACTCCCCACCGAAACATGATGAAGCGTTCAGACTCACGCTATTCTCATTACTGACCTAGTATAGACACACTAGTGTCGTTTTTCACCTTAAGTTTTTTTCCGTGACAGACCACGGTAAAACTGCAGTTATCCAGTCACTTAAGAAAAAAAAATAAAAAATAGAAAATGGGGAGGTTCAATCGAATTTACTGTTTAGACAAAGGGATATTATCTCTAAAATGTATCAATTAAATTACTGTATTGAAAATCTTTCAAATGTATAAATCTTAAAAATGAACTCTTTCTACAAAGGGATATAATCTCTTAAGTGTATAATTGTGTACTGATGTTCCTCTATTCTAACAATTTACTCAAAAATTTAAGTCTAACAATTAAACTCTATTCTATCAATTGAAGTCTCAACATCTTGTCTGATGTCTCAACTCAAACATCTTAAATTCCCTGTAAAAGAATCTGCTTTAACCATCTAAAAATTATATTATATCTAGAAACACGACTTTCCTTTTTATCTGCTGTTGCTCTATTCTAACAAGTTACACAACAATTTAAGTCTAACAATTAACAATTTGAGTCTAAAAATTAAACGTTATTCTAGCAATTTAAGTCTAACAATTAAACTCTATTCTATCAATTAAAGTCTCAACATCTTGTCTGATGTCTCAACTCAAACATCTCAAATGCCTTGTAAAAAGAACCTGCTTATTATATCTAGAAACACGACTTTCCTCTTTATCTGTTGTTCCTCTAATCTGACAATTTATATTGTCTTATTTCAAGCAAGTTAAGAAGAACTAGCATGGATATTCTAAAACCAATTAAAATGAATGCGTAGGTTTACACTTCTAACAAATCACCTTTGAGCCTAGTTTAACCATCTTATTTTATAAAGTTACCTTTAATATAAAAGATCAAGCATTGGTATTTTAAATTCAATTCATCTTTAGAACATGACCTCTTCCCTTACCAATTTTGAGAATTCGTTCATCTCAAACGAATTATATCTTTATTATTAATTTAGTTCCACTCTCATCCTTTAACTTAATAATAAATTGTATATAATTTTATTGCAGTATTTCATTGTATACCAGAAGAGGCTAGGGACTTCAAGCCGTTTTAGTTTTAATTTGGCTTAAATCATTCATTTTAATTAAGGCCTGTATCGATTACAAGTTCATAATTACCTAGAATTAATGAAGTCCCCGGGAAATTGTTTAGATGGTGGTGAAATTACGAAGTTTTGAAATAAGCATTTTCTTGCGCAACATTTTCAAATACATATTATAATTTTCTTTTAATCTATGAATTAAGTTTAAAAACTATTTATTTCTCGTCTATTATTTTTTTTAACTACCTTGGCTTAACTTAAATGTTATCTTAGCATTATCATATTTTTTAATAAATATTAAATATTTTATAAAGTCTACGTCTTAATTCTCTTTATCTCTCGGGATAACTTGATTATTTTTTTCAAAGAAGAATGTTATAATAAATATTAAAGTACTTTGGAAATCTCTGTTTTACTTTTGTTTCCTTTTTTTAATTTATAGAATTACTCGGTTAGAAATCTTACCGAAATATTCTCTTCAGATTTTACAAGATTGAAATTAAAAGTGTTAACATTTTCATAGCGTCTCCACCTAAAATATTGAAACAATTCTATACAAAATGGTCATTGTTTTTTGCTGAAGATGGGTCATGGATACATTCCATGGGAATATTCCAAAAGATGATTAGTCAAACATTTCTTAATTGTAAAAGTTTTAAACTTAAATATTATTACACGATTTGTGTTAGTGAGAGACACTAAGGGATGTGCCACGCAAGCGTGACACATAGAGACTGTTCCAACATCAGACACCACGTCAAAGATGTTGGCTCGGCATTACGCCATGTCCTGCATCGTTTCGTCGCGTCCGACTCATCGGGGGCCCATTAGAGGATCAATGGGTCATGGATACATTCCTTGGGAATATTCCTAAAAACGAGTTGTCAAACATTTCTTAATTGTAAAAGTTTTAAACTATTTTTTTTTAAACTTAATTATTATTATATAACTTAAACTACTTGTTGATCCCATATTGCTCCGAATATATACTACATACTGTATTATTACAACTTAATATATTATTTGTAATATTATTCCTCTTACTAATGAGGGAAAGAATTTCAGAAAACCACAAAATAATTTTTCCTCCATGGAACTTTTCCATTTAATGGTATATTTAGTGTTTCAGTGAAAACTTCTAAAATCATATTTTTAGTAAAATCTTTTAAAATCAAATTTTAATCTTAATAATCCAACATCTGGATTCAAACTAACATTTATTAATTATGTGATTTTTTGGGCCTGTTTCGATTTCAATTCGAAGCACACTTATTTGTAATCAATATTAAATGCAGAAAGTTGAAACTAACAGATAGTTAGATTTCAATTTTCGAAGAAAACTTAATCTTCATAAAATCTTATGCTTGTTCTTAAGTAAAGATTTATAATATTATTATTTTTTTTTTTTTTTCAAAATGTACTCTATACATAAAATCCGTACATATGAGGGAACCGGACCAAAGTTTGATTTTTTTTTTTTTTTAGATAATATTCTACATTTCTTCAAAAATGTCGAAAATCGAATTTCAATAATTCCCCTCTCCCGTCATTTCATGTTTTAAATTAAGCAATACCAAAACGGTTTGGTAACAAAAGTATAATATAATAATAACAAAACCCTAATAAAATTTAGATGGCGCGTCATAATCAACTCCGGCGCTTGTCCTATATTAATCTAAACTGATGATGAAAATAAATGTAACTCCACTGGGAATCGGGTATCGTAATAGGCCTATTTTTCATTAACGCCTCTATTTTTAAATGTATTTATCCGATTTTAATGAAATTTGGGCTGGTCTGTCTAAAGTAAAAGTGGTTTCACCATTAAGTTCGAACGTCTGCACACAATGATTGTTGAATAAAAATAAATTTGTCCCCACTGGGAATTGAAGAATATTTTAATTTAACACCAAACTTTTAATTCCCAGTAGAATCACATGATTTTATACTCATGTGACTAGTGACTTTTAATGTAAAATTGAACGAGAGAAAGCTATGTGCCAAACTTATTGCCATACTATTTAGTACCTGTGTTGAGTACATAACTATGCACTATATTTTGTAGTAATCTAGTATGTACTTCCTACTAGAATGGGTTGGACGAACCACTTGTTTGAACCTTGCAATTAGGCCATCTTTTAGGCCCATTACACGCCCCGTGGTGGAGAGTTCCAGCCACTTGTCCCATCATATATATACACATTGTACCGCCGAAAAGAGTGTGGTTTGGTCATTACTAAGCTATATCGTCCAGGAGATAGCGTGCAAAAAAGTTTCTGACTAACATATAGCTTCGTCCTCTAACCATTGATTCACATCATCATGACACTTTTCGGAGCCACATATATCGGGCTACATCAAGAGTGCCCCATCCCATAGGGGGTGTCTCTCGCCCTGTTCCGTCTGCGGTTCTTGAGATGTATTCATAGTACGGGATCGAACTCACGAACTCGATTCGCCTCGACTTATTGATAGCTGGGCTAGCGCCTAGAGCCCCTCGACCACGCTGGCTCCCTTACACTCCAATTAAAAAAACTGGGTAAGGGAGATGAGATAGAAAGCAGACCAACTAAGCAACTAGCTTTAACTTGAATTCTCATTTTAGCTCTTAATAAAACTGAATTTCTAATCACTTATCTCCAGTTATTTTTATCACAAGTGGTCTGTGTTTGATTCTAATGGGGGAATTTTCCCCTGGTATTTTGAGGTAATTGAATAGCTGATTAAAGTGTGGTCCATCGGTGTCGTAAGCTACTTTTTACTTAGACACGAACTACTCTAATAGGTATAAAGAGTCACCCCCTTATTTGGATGTTGCGTGACTTCGTTTTAATTATTCGCTGAAACCACAAAAAACCTTAATTTTCACAAATGTTATAAATACTGTCAGACAATGAAAACGAAGCATTTTTATCATTTGTGATAATTAGGTGTATAAAGCGATTAATTAAAACAGTGTAAGGTAACAGCGGAATAGAGGCCAGGGCTTATCAACTCTAGCAAAAAATAAAAAATAAATAAAATAAAAATTAGAAATAAATAATATCTTATTACTAGCTGGATACCCGTGCTAGTGTGGATTCGCTACGGAGTGTTTTTAAATTTGATAAGTTTATAAACTATCAGAAAAGCATACAAATTATTTTACTATGCGAGAATATCTTGATTCTATCCCTACTACTTATATCCCCCTCCTAAATGAAAATATGACAAAACTGTACATAACAACAATTACTGTACTCTTAAAGAGCATTTCAACGATATGTATCATGAAGATAAAGGGTATCCATTACTTGTACCCCTTTGAACAAAAATGTATAGTTCGAAAATTCATGTAAACAGTTACCTTCCCCTTGCTTTGAAGGTCAAGTGTGCAAATTTTCATCGAGATCGGAAGAAAACTGTAAATTTGTATAAAAGAACATGCATATGTACACAGTACACACATATGTTGACTCTTATATACATATATAGATATAGATATAAATTTCCATTTTACCTCTCCCCCTTCTAAATGAAAATAAGACAAAACTGAACTTAAGAACAATTACTTTTCTCTTAAACAGCTTTTCAACGATTTGTATCATGAAGTGTATCCAATCCATTACTTTGTCATTTGTACCCCGTACACATAACAACAATTACTGTACTCTTAAAGAGCATTTCAACGATATGCATCATGAAGATGAAGGGTATTCATTACTTGTACCCTGTACCAAAATTTTAATTTCTTAATCTCACGTAGGCAGTGACCTTCACCTTGTTTTGAAGAAAAAGTGTGTAAATATTCATCAAATTGGGATAAAAGACATACCTTCATACGTATACGTATGAAGGTACTTACCTACGTACGTACACTTCTTTTTATATAAGATATAGCTATATTTTTCAATTTTACCCCCCTCCTAAGTGAAAATATGATAAAACTGTACATAAAAACAATTACTGTCCTCTTAAAGAGCTTCAGGTATTCATTACTTTGACATTTGTACCCCGTACCCCTGTGTACCAAAATTAAAATTTTGAATATCATGTAGACAGTCATTTTCCCCTTGCTTTGAAGGTCAAGTGCGCAAATTTTCATCGAGATCAGACTAAAACTGTAGATTTGTATAAAGAACATGAACACTTGTTGACTTTTATAAATGTATTGCCGCCATCTTAAATTAAAATGCCCGATTGGTTAACCATTAATCTAAAGTTACTAATTTAATATATGGAAGCTATCTTCTAAATTTCAAGGTTCTAGTGCAATTGGTTCCGGAGATATCGTCTTGTCGAATTTTGTATATAAATGGCCGCCATCTTGATTCAAGATGGTGGATTTTTAAAATAGTTCTTAGCAAGCACTTAGGAGGTAAGAGGAACACACCTACAAAATTTCATGGTCGTAGGTCCAGTGGTTTCAGAGATATCGTGATGTGTCAGTGAGTGAGTGAGTGGTATATATATACAGGGTGACCGGAAGTTAACCAGCCAAACTTCATGGTTAGTATCTATGGCCAAATTGGAACAAAAAATATGCCCAATTCTCAATAGTTCTCGAGATATCGATTTATTTTTTTTTTTAAGTGTTTCACGAAAATTTAAAAAAAATGCCAAATATCTCAAAAACTCAATGAGATAGGGAAATCAGGGTACGGAACAATTTTAAAGAGCATAAAAAAAAACTTTCAGAATCACTCATTTATTTTCAAATTATCAGCTGCTAAGCATCTTTTAAGTCCTGTTACATTTGAAAATTTGGATTTTTTGAAATTCGACCCCAAAATTCCTGAGCTTTCTACTCTTAATTGAAGGATGCTAGAAGTGTGACAATTTCAGGAAAAACTTCTGCTTTTCATAAGCTTTCTAATGGTATAATTAAAGCTTGAGATCAACGGACTAGTTTTTTAATTATAGGGAATTGAATGTTACCAGGCGTGCATTTTTTTGTCCGGATCGCAACCAATTCTAGTAAAAATGCAAAAAAGGTTTCCCCAAATGATAGAACAACACTTAAAGTTTCTTATAGAAAATTTGACGCTGAACAAAAAAGTACCTATAAACATGGTTCCGAAAATGCTTAGTTTTCAAGATATTCACAAAAACAAAAAAACACTAATTTTGGACGTTTTTCATAAAAATTCTCCAATAATACAATTTTTACCATATTATTCCTTGAAGCAAATCCTTTAGAGAGTCGAATTATACTAATTTTAGCTCCCTACAACAAAATCTTTTAATGTTAATCGTTGATGGAGATCACCTTAATGGATTGACTAATAAAGTGACAGGGACGTGCTACGTAGGTAAAATATTATTTTATCAGGAGTTTGTCGTGCAGCGCTGGAAAGGTTATTATTCAACAAAAAATTATATTCCTTACGAGTTTCCCTTCAAGGTGTTTTATGATAAGTAGTGCATTATTTGAGAATGTTCATGAAAAACGTCCAAAATTGCTGTTTG
Organism: Gerris buenoi; assembly: GCA_001010745.2. Classification (NCBI taxonomy): domain Eukaryota; kingdom Metazoa; phylum Arthropoda; class Insecta; order Hemiptera; family Gerridae; genus Gerris; species Gerris buenoi. The sequence goes on along the minus strand of KZ651956.1, from coordinate 87,964 downwards.
TTTTATGTTTTTTTGCGAATATCTCGAAAACGAATCATTTTTGGAACCATGTTTATAAGAACTTTTTTGTTCAGCGTCAAATTTTCTATAAGAAACCCTAAGTGTTGTTGTATCGTTTGGTGGAATCTTTTTTTGCTAGAATTGGTTGTGATCCGGACCAAAAAAATGCACACCTGGTAACATTCAATTCCCTATAATTCATAAACTAGTCCGTTGATCTCAAGCTTTAATTATACCATTTGAAAGCTTATGAAAAGGAGAAGTTTTTCCTGAAATCTTCACACTTCTAGCATCCTTCAATTAAGAGTAGAAAGCTCAGGAATTTTGGGGTCGAATTTCAAAAAATCCAAATTTTCAAATGAAACAGGACTTAAAAGATGCCTAGCAGCTGATAGTTTGAATATAAATGAGTGATCCTGAAAGGTTTTTTTATGCTCTTTAAAAATGTTCTTTACCCTGATTTCCCTATCTCATTTAGTTTTTAAGATATTTGGCATTTTTTGAAAATTTTCGTGAAACACTTAAAAAATTCGAAAATAAATAAATCGATATCTCGAGAACTATTGAGAATAGGGCATATGTTTACTCGACATTTTTTGTTCCAATTTGGCCATAGATACTAACCATGAAGTTTGGCTGGTTAACTTCCGGTCACCCTGTATATTGAGAGAGAGAGTTTCATTTCTTACCCAGATATATATTTGACTTTCTGGCCTTTTTAGTGATCCTTAATATACTACTTCTCTTATCGTCATCCTTTAAGCAAATCCAATCTTCTTAATACATTTTTTTTTTTACTTTTATAAAGCCTATTGATTATTTTTGGTCACGTCTATTTTACCTTGTTGATCGCACTAATGCCAATGTATATTTACTCCTATGAGAGGTTCGATTCTGGTATCTCAACAATGGACCAAACCCCGAATTGATCAAAAATGCCCTGGATCCTGGAAAGAAGTTTCGGTAATGCAACAATACTTTACTTCCAATATGAAATATACATGAACCTCCTTCGCTCAAGAAAAAACCTACGTACACCCCTGTCTTGAATTCATATTTATGGAAAAATGAATACAAATACACAGCTTAGGGAGAAGCTTTCACATATGTATGGAGATGTAATGGGCGCTAGAAGATTGCTTACTGATATACTTACTGTGATATGGTGATTTAGGTTTTTTTTACAAAATAAATTTAAGCTTACTTTATATAATAGTTTATTTGAATATTTTACGAAAAATTAATTTGGTTTCATAAATAAAGAGTGAATTATATATTCATTTTAAATATATAATAACTAAAAACTAGAATACACATAAAATTTAGATGGATAAAATACATGTTATTTGACTAAATAAAGTTAGAGGTTCCTTGACTTGAAAGTTTATGATATTTTGTTTCATTTTTTGACAGTGAATTAGTGTTTAAGATAGATCTGTAGAATCCGGAAGATGATGCAGCAATTCGCATTATCAATTGTTAGTCATCTAGTGTTCGGGGCATCTTGAAGGCAGTACATGATGTTCTCGAGAATTAGTGGATTTCAACAGGGTCTAGTCTAGAGTTTAAATCTATTCCAGAGATTGAAGAAGTACTGGCCAGCTAAGAGAAAAACATTTATTCTTCTTAAGATGCTCCCACCACTGGGTACGAAACATCGCGTCGCTGTCGTCGGGATTTAAACCATGCGTGACGCGATCACCTATTATAGCTTGGTCAAAATTTTCCCAAGCAAAGAAAAAATGGAAAATATTTTAGGAATGAATATATTTTAAGATTATGGTTTACGTGAAGTTATTTTATTATTCTGATTTTCAGTTCCTCGTTCTTATAACTTGTCTCGTAGTATATCCTTTTTAACATCACCTTTAGGAAAGGACCAGTTGATCGATCTTTCCATATTATGAGGATACATAGAGCGACGCTTGAATCACAATGCTGATTGTTAAGTCTTTTACAGTAAGGTTTTGCAGATTGTCCTAATGTTTTAGGGGAAGGCTCGTTACATTCCTCATCTTAAGGAAATGACCCGTCCCTTCGTTCTATTTGCTTCCATTCTTCTTTTTAATCCCTTTTCTTGTTGCCAACAACTCTGATTTTTTCTTATTGTGAGCATGACCTACTTTCCTCTTTCGAAAACATTAAAGTTAATAGTGCATGAGTGCTGGTCTTTTAAATTTGGTTTATAATGCCCCCAAATATTAACCTGATATAATGTCAACTAAATCTATTCTCTAGTAACAGTGAATTTAGTAAAGATTGATCAAGAAAATGTCACACTTTTGTATTATAAATATATTATCATATGTAATCAAAACAATTTTTGACAATGAATCAAATTGGATCTAATAGGTTTGAAAATAATTAAATTTTATGGATAGGACGCGAGGAAGCTATGTGCCACACTTATTGGCGAGTGTTTTAATTCTGTAAAAATTATTTTTGATTTGTTACATGAATTAAAGTATAAATTAAGCAAAATTAATCTGAAAAAAAAACTAATCTAGGGCTATTCGACAAACCATCCAAATTTCATAAAAATGAGATAAGTGCTTTGGAGGATAGAGGTGATAGATGAGTACTTTGGAAGATAAAGGTGTAAATAAATGTATGTTTGTGCGCATGTTAAAGAGAATCACGCAAAAGGTTGAAACTTGACCAACAATGGGCTAATTATTATGACCTACCATCCAAACTACAAAAATCGGACTAGATGTTTTTAAAATATGTTTGTTCGCAAAAAGTAAGCGACAAACTGATAGACATGAGTTCACTCATTCACTGATGTCGAAAACGGATATATGTCTTACGGATATATTTTTTAAACAGGAGACGAAATATTCTTCTTGAAAAAAACTGTTATTAGTTTTTTCTTCACGCAATAGCGGGGGAAAAGTAGTTTTTAGTGCTAAGGAGGGTGACCGCTTAATTGAAGAATTCCCCAAGTTTCTATGCGTATATGATATGAAGTGATGTATCAAGGTGACTTCTGATAAGTATATTATACCCGCCTTCTGCCATTCGATTTTTGTATAATGACCGATGGGGGTTCTTCTTCGAGCGCACTGATATAAGTAGTTCTTCGATTGCGGCTCAGTCATGTCAAACGATGGAATCAGGCTGAAGAGAAAGAGATTGCGCCAGCAGTGCGATTAAGAAAACACACCTTTATTTTTAATTTTTATTCTTTGGGGTTTCTAATACCTCCTGATCCATACATCTATATGAAAATAAGAATTAAAGTCTCCAAGCCACAACCTTCTGAAATTCTTATCAGATAATATGTTGGTGTAGATGTAGTTTCAGGAGTATATGAGTACTGTAGCCTAGCTAAGAGCTATAGGTTATCCCTTTAAAGGGCCGATCCCTTTAAGCCAGTTATATAATAATGTCGACCTAATTTTAGAGTTTAAACCATGATAAGCAGCAGCTGCAATCTTCTATTGTTGACCTCTTTAGTTTATTTATCTTTTGTTCTGATTGTTTATCTTTATTTCATTGTGTAATAATTCAAATAAAGCCTGTTTAAATCCTTATTTTTTTTTAATGTTGGAAAAATTTAAGGCCTACTTAAACAGATTACCATTATTACACCGTGGTAGAGATATAATAAGAGCGTGCAATTTATTAGAGTGCCTATTTATTCTTTATCCTTCTACAAAAAAGCTCTCCTCCCCTGCTCAGTGAAGAAATCATATAAAAGGCGGAGTATAGAGAAGAGTAGGAGAGTTTTAGCTTAAAAAGCTCCGGGGATTTAGCGCTGACGCGGGTTTTTGCGGGAGATGCATCGAACCGTGACTCCCTTTCCAAGCGTAATTCCACTAATGACAATTTAAGCCTAAAATGGACCATAAATATACTTGGGATTACTTGCACATTAAATCGTACTTCGATATACACTAGCTCCCTCTAGCTCCGATCTCATTAAAAAATACTCAAAGCGGATGCGCGTCCCAAACCAAACACAAAGCACATAATAACGACTCCCGTCCCATCTATCACGCCCCCCTTAAATAACCTTTTTCACATTTATTTCAATTAAAAATTTATTTCCCTATATTTTTATTTATTTTATTCGTCCTTCTGAGAGAGAGATCTATGATTAAATATTCAAATCGTGAGTTCTGTAACCTAAAAACATTAATCGTCCTATGAATTAGTAGGGAAAAAAGGTAAATAGGAATATAATTTAATATATTAATCTAAATGAAAAACAACAAGTTCAGTATCCTATTGTTAAATATAATTGAATAATTAAAATATAATATTTTGTATTGATTAAGTTTCAGTGTGATTCTAAAAAAAATATATAAAAATAGCTAAACGTAAAAAACACAAATTAAGGATTATTACCGCAAGTTAGTAAGTTATTAAATGAAGAGGTACTCACCATCGACACTTGCTTGATCTGAAGATCACTAGACCGGTTTCGGCTATACCTACGCCATCATCAGCAGGAGAAGAATATAGATCTCTTAGAGTCGAAATGAACTCGTAGAGTCTACATGAGAGAGTGTGTGAGAGACTCATGTAGATTCTACGAGTTCATTTAGAGTCTAAGAGATCTATATTCGTCTTCTGCTAATGATGGCGTATAGCCGAAACCGGTCCAGTGATCTTCAGATCAAGCAAGTGTCGACGGTATAAAAGACAATTATTTAGGCTTTGGCTGGCATAAGCCCTCACCTGCGGTTATTGTGTGCCGTACACTATATTTATAAAAATTACAATTAATTTAATTAGAAAAGATAAGTGATCTATCCATAATTATATCTTATTTATACATTCATCATAGAATTCAACAGGGGTGCCTTCATACAACAAATCTTTGTCAGATAATTGATAAATATTTTTAAACATATTCTTAATAAAAAAAGAAATAGTCATCTTTTTCGATGACCCTCTTTTGTACTTAGGGTAAAATGTTTGCCCAGCTTTTGAACGTGGATATGAGGAACTTAGAATATAGGATATATAGGGAGAACTATAAAACAAATATAGGAACAGTATTGTTTAAGGAAATTAGCTTTAAAACAAATTCTTATTGCTCGCCCTTCTTAAATATTGACTGGGCTAGAGTCTAAACCACTGGATTAATTTTGTCTTGTTTGCTTACGAATATGAACCTTTGTATAAATATTTGACTTTCTAAAGAAGCAGCGTAATCTTATAACAAATTCTCTTTCTCTCTTTCAATGATTCGTATCAATGTTTAATTGCTTATAAGCTGCTACTTATGCATAGTCATCTAAATCTGCTTTTGCGTAAAATGTACGTTTCAGTTTCGTTTTTATTTGGTCTCCATCGATTATATGTTTTTTTCCTTGGTTATAGATTTTTCTTAAAATGTTTAATTTTTTTGCTGTTTCGTTGGTTATATCTTCTTCTTAAAATCCTTGTTTTGGTTTTAATTTGATTTAGTTAGTTTGTTGGTAGTTTATCTTGACCTACTTTTTAGCATTTTTGTGTGTTTCTATAATTCTGTATTACTTAGCATTCTTTTCCGTTTTAAAATGTTTTCGTGCATGAGTTATTCTATTATTACCAGCCGTGCGCGTCTTACGCGATGGTTGTAGAAAAAATTAGGTTATGTGCAGACGCCTGGTCAGAACTGTTGCGTGTAAATTAAAAAGTTAAATGTTCAGAAACAATAATAAAATAATTAAAGTAGTTTTAAAATTGTATTTAATTTAAAATTGGGGCTACTCCCAAAATCTATGAAAAATTGTGAAATAAAATTATTTCTCAAAATCAATTTCGATCATTTCCATAAAATAAATTCGAAAATGTATTTAATAAAATACGAATTTAACCATATACTCGTATGTCGTTTTCCGGCAATCTAGTTTTTGAGGTATTAATGTTAATAAATTTGATTTTGAAAATCGAAAGCTTGAAAAATCACCCGTTGAAAACTTTTTTTTGTTGACCGAGCGGAGTCATGTCTTCGTTTTAACTCCAGACTCGACTTTAAGGAAAATCCTTATCACCAAATATGTTCCTTGTAGTTTATAAAATCGATGTAGGTTGTGGGTATAGAAGTTTATGAAATTTGGCATGAATGTTTCTTGAAATCATAAAAAAAAACTGTGTAGGTACCTATTATGACTTTATTTTTCTTGAAATTTGGAATGGATGTTCCTTCAAGTTTTAAAATTAATGCTTCTATGTGTGTTTATTTTTTATTAATATTTATCTTTAAATTTCTGGTGTATATTCTTTCAAGTCATTAAGTCTGTTCAGTCATTAAACTGTTCACTTAGATTACAATTATTGGCAATTGAAATTAGATTGATATTATTAGATTTAAATTTAGTCTTACTTTTGGACCGAATCATTATGTATGGACATCTTTTAAGCCTAGTCTACATTGGTCGAGTGCACTAGCTTGCTTTTCAGCACAAGGGACGGTCGAGTAAAATAGTGTTCTGTTTTTTTGGTAGAGTGACTCGTAAAGTCGTTCACACATGTTTGAGATAGTAGCCTTAGTAAGGTGAGGTGTTTTCGTTTTTAGTTCTGAATAATTCCGCAATTTTATGTAAAAGAAGGTGTTCAATGTTAGGAGGGACGTAGGGTGGGAGGTCTACTCGCTCTTCGGCGGTCGACCAGCTTTTATCCACTCTGCTCGACCGTTTACTCTCCGTATCGTTCACATTGGGCTAGTTGCTTGGTAGAGTGCTACTCGACCAATGTAAACTAGGCTTTAGTCTCTTCTAATGTTTCATTAATTCTATTCATGAAACTTTTTTACAGTTCAAAACTCAGAGAGGTGAAACTTGTTTCACAATTATACTATTAGTGAGTAGAAGAGTGTCTTAACATTAGATTAGCCTAAAATAATAAAATAAAAACTATTTAAATGATAAATGACGCAAGCATTTTTAAATTTAAGTAAATAAAAAAAAGGAACTCAGTTTTAAAGTAAAACGCAAAAAAAATGTAAAAAGAAAAAAAGCGACGAAAATTATCATTTAAAATATAAGGAAAATAAAATATTTTAATTATAAATAAACTAGTAGAATTGTTTAATATAAAATGAAATGCTTGGAGAGGAAGGGAGGAATATTGCCTCGTTACTCCCCTTTTTTCTGATCCTCTTAATTCAATTTTTAGTTTCTCACTCTTCTCGAGTTTAAAAAAGAAGAAAAAAACTAATCTATTATGAAATTTAAACTTTTGTTAGAACCGAGAAAGTACAAGGCTCTAAACGAGAATAACTCGTAATTTTCATCTCCCCGATCTCTCTTGTTCCTTCTAGAACCTTTACCTCCCCCTTTTATCCCTCCTCCCTCGCGAGTTGTTAACAAAAATTAATAGCCTTAAACGGTAACTTCAAGAGGACACGCTGAAATGAGAGAGGGAGTAGTGTTAAAAGTAAAATTTCGAACTTTTCAACCCCTTTGAAAATACCCGACGTGAATTCAATATTATAAATTTTGACCCTCCTCCCTTTTTCCCTTGATACCCTCCCCCCTCTACCTCTAAACGAACTAATTGAATCATTTGGAACAGTTACAACTTTTCTAACAGGACACTACCCCTTCCTCTTCAAAAAAGTATTACTTTGAGCAAAAGGGAGTTTTTGCTAAAAATATATAATGAGTCGGTCCTTTTATCCAACTCACGATTAATTTTTATAATTACGAAGTAATTTTGAAAGTATATCAATTATATTTATTCCGAATGAACCATTTTAATATATACTAAATATAATTGTTCTCTCCTTTTTTTGAAGTTTGATATTAGATATTTCTATAATGAATGTACACTTGAATAAGATTTGTAGCGTATTTTAATTTGACATGACTGTTACTATACTCTATCACTCTATCGCCTTCTGGTTTCTTGATCTCGATTTAGTGACACTAATAATTTGGGAACACACATCTTTATGGGATTTTGCAAACTCCATTATGTCTTAAAAGGAAAAAAATAAAAAATAAGCAACCAAGCACTCTGTGCGAAAGTGGTCCCCCTATATCCACTTACGTTTTATACCCATCAGATCTATATATGCACTGCTTTATGTTTCATAGATTAGGGTTTTCTTTTAGGTTTAATAGATTAGCTGGTTAAAAGTAAATAGAAATTGGTAGATAAAGAATATAAAACTAAAGGTGTTAATAAGGGTAGCTCTAATAAGGTTAAACAAATATTTTGACAAGGGAAAATTTATAAACATTGTTCACTGTTTGTTCCTTTAAGTTTTTCTTTTTTTAATGTAAGAGGTTAAAGGGAAGAAGAGAAACCGAATGTTAAAAAGGAGGGGAATTCCCCGAATATTTATATCATAAAGAGTGGAGAAGCTTTCATGTCGAGACCTTGTATTGTATAAAAAGCTGGGCTACAAGAGAAATGAGAGAGAGCTAGAAAATACCTCGGTGTTTAAAATGTTTAAAGCCGGATAAAGTTGTTGTCAGGGCGAGGGAAAATGTGCGGGCTGTATAAAACAATACTTGTTTTCCAAACATATATAACAAAGAGAACAAAACGTTCTAAGGGAAGGGATTTTTTTGTGTTTTGAAATAAGAAACAAGGTTGGTGGTGTAAAGGAGGAGGGGATTTAGTATTTTAAGGTGTATACAGTCGAGGGTATAGTTGAGTTGATTAACAAAGGAGCTATAAATTTGTTTTTCTCTCGCGGGGGTTAGAGTTGAAGCCTTTTCAAGGTAGGCGGTATGTTCTGTTGATAAGGAAAAGCCGTTTCTCCCCCTCACGGCTATGTTTTGGGTCTGGGGTTGTAAGGAAGTTGTAAAGCACGGTGTAGATAAACTCCTAACGCCCTCATCGTCTACTTGTACTTCCTTCTAAAACCTCCTCTTAAGACATAAGCACAAAGCTCACAGACCTTTTTATATAAAAGACCTGTCAACATATCAGGGGATTTTTGTTATTTTCACAAGTAGTAACAGTAAGTGAGGTAAAGAAACTCCTAATAAAACATTTTACTTATACGTGACCGATAGAGCAAAATCTAGTTTCTATTTTAAAATGTATTTATAGTTTTACCTAAAAATAAAATAAAATAATTATTAAATTCTTATATCTATTGCCTCAACCTCCCACTTTTTAAGTATATAAACTTCCCTACGGATAATACATAAATACATATAGTAGCAAGCAAACTTTATTTTTGTCGAGATAAGAAGAAAAATAAAGAACAAATTTGTACTTGCTTTATTGACATAGTTCAGTAAACAGAACTCAGTTTATGTTCTATTATTTTTAATACTTATTATTTTATTGCTAAAAGCCTGAACTTAATCAGTGTATTCAATTTTTAAATTTTTGGTAGTTTTATTACTACGGAATGATTAAATTTTAAATAATCCAAATTACAATTATTAATAACTACGGGAGACATACAGAGAAAAACTACTACTAGACATAAAAATAACCTATCTCTAAACCCCAACATATCTGGTGAGTTCGAATTTCAGAGAGGTTAGAAATGTTTCACTCTGATGATCTCATCGTGTAACTAAGTAAAGTGTAGTAGTAAGTAAAGTAAAGCAGTGGCTGGTTCCCCTATCCTGTAATAACCTAATAATGCGGTGACGAGATGTAAGAGAAACAGCAAACAATCTGTTAATACTTGATTAATGCACCTTTCTAACTATACTGCAATAGTTAAGGTTTTGAAAATACAGGGTGGGCCAAAAAAACCGCACTTTTTTGAACACTTATAGTTCAGCTTCTGTATTAGATAGAGATATGGGGTTTGCGGGGTCTGAAAACTCCATTCTTCTACTTAAAATTTCATATCTATAACTTTAAAAACTATTGAGTGAAAGCCACGCAATGACGGTTTGAAATATGGTCTTTAAAAAAGTCGTTGTCCGGGTAGTGATCTTTTCTGGTATTATACTTTTGATAAAATAAATTATTATTTATATAATTTATTATGGGGGGGGG
>KZ651956.1:66685-77872 GCA_001010745.2 Gerris buenoi | reverse complement strand
GGCTTTACCCCCCCCCCCCCCATCACCATATGTTAAAGTATTCTATCAAAAATGATGACTACTACCTGGACAACGACTTATTTTAAGACCCTATTTCAAACCGTCATTGCGTAGCTTTCACCCAATCGTTTTTAAAATTATAGATATGAAATTTAAAGTAGAAGAATGTAGTTTTCTGAGCCTTCAAACCTCATATCTCTATACACTACAGCTATAAGTGTTCAAAAAAGTGCGGTTTTTTTTGGCCCACCCTGTATTGAATACTAGCCTTACTGGGGATTGTGCTAGGTATTAGTGGCTATGTTTCCTATGATGATGATGATGTAGGCACTAGCTACTAAATGAAACTCCCAAATATGTATGTTTACATAATTCATTTCATTACTAAGAATCAAGTACTCTCAGTGTCGTAGTTGAATATGACACTGGGTTTATTAATATATTTTTTAAAGAAAAACCCATTAAAAGTAAACAATATACGTAGACAAGTAGGGGAGACCGGGGCACAGAGGACCTAATAAGGTTTTCGTTCAGATAACTTCAGCATTATTAAATAAAATTATGTAAATATGAAGTATTTGTTAGAATAAACATTTCTCTAACTGTTCCCCGACTTAAAGTTCTTAATTTTAATTATAAGTATTTTATTTTAATTTTTTCTGTAAAAAGCCGATTTGTCCTAGGGGCACATAGGACCACTTCCGTTTATTTAGAAAAACAAATTAAATTCTACATTTTTATTTTTATTTGGCAGTAGCTAAAAACAATATTTTTATCGCCATCTTCAGCCCCTGCGCAAGAATCATGTGTCCATTCTTTACAAATTCAAATAACAGCATGGGGTGTACCGCATATCTTTACGGTCCTTTGTGCCCCAAGCCACATGTCATTAAAAAACATTTTTTGACAAGATACACGACATATATATAACATATATATAATAACATAGAACATATATATAATATTATATATAACGTAAATATTAGATCACTTTCCTTGAAAATTGAAAAAAGTGTGTAAAAATTGATCAAACTTAGTTAACTCTGCTAGTGATTGCTCACGTCTAGAAACAAACTAACTCTATAGATCATACAGATTTCCGGTTTGTAGCGCCACTATACAATAAAAAAACTCAGTGGACCTCTGTGCCCCGGTCTCCCCTACCCATGCAAAGAAGTTACCTTGCTGCCCGTAATTAAGAATTGAAAGATACATTTTTACACAAAAGGTTGACTGCTGTAGACAGAATGTCCTTTGACGTGTGTAAGTCTTCACGATATTATCATTATTGACAGAGGAAATTATTCTTCAGTATAGCTTAGTTGGCCAGTGCACTATACTGGAAATATAGAGACCCGTGGTTCGAGTCCCGGCGCTGGAGTCTATTTTTCTTTCTCTATCTCCCGTTGTTAATAATAATTATAATTTGATTTAAATTTATATTATCTTGTAAAATACACTTTAAAAGTTTGTGGATTTGTGTATAGATAATGATCTTTTAATTTATTTAACAATGATTTAATTGGTCAATATAATGTAACTTAATCTTTAAAATTATCATCGAAAATAGTCTAAAGATTAAAACGATCTTCTGATTGTTGTTTTTAATGTATATCGTGGTTAGATGGTTACAGATTATTTTAAATTAAACCATCAAAGTGCACTAATTTTCATTAATTCTAGTGTGAAATGTTGTCCTAATTTGTTGTACCAAATCATAATTGACATCTATACGCACATTGTGTCCGATCCATATTACTTTCTCACAAATACTATTCTAGTAAGGGGCGTGTAATTACAATCATTATCCTACTTAAATTTTGTTTTATTTTACTAGTTGTTTTAATTATTATCTTTAGATTAGAGTTACTACCACATAAATTAGTTTACCAATTATTTGTTCAGAGATTCGAGGCTTTAAGCTATTGCCTAATTTATGATTCTCCTATTAAACTGTGCAATATACTATGAAAGGAAATCTATAAGGATCCTACTAAACAATAAAAAAAATAAAGAAGAATAATAATGTCAAACAGATGTTTTAACGGCATCCAGAGAGAGAATAGGAACAGTTAACCCCCATCCAAACGAGCAATTGGACAAGGGATTATTATGGTCGATTTCCCCAAACTCTTAGAGGGAGTTCAGTTCAAGTTGCCACTTGGAGTTTGCCAAAGCTAGTCTTGGAGTGCCGAAATAATGGCAAATCAATAGCTTCTCCCCTACCCAAGCAACTGTGATAGAAGAGGTAAATGAGCTTGGAACTTATCTGGGATCCGATGCAACAAAGAAATCCTTCTTCTAATCAACTTTCTAACATTTCCAAGCTTAAGAAACATTTTTTTGTTTCGAAATTTAATCAAAACTGGGGGAAAAAAGATAGTCTTTTTCGAAAACAGTTTCGAAGGATAAAATAGATTTATAAGAAAAAAAAGTTTAATATTTTATAATTGAATATTAATTTATTTTATGTTTAGCTTATCTTTTTTTTAGGGTATCGTTGGTATAACCAAATAAATTGGTAAGGCGTGAATTCTCACGTAAAAAGGGTTTCGTTGGTATTGTGAAACAAAATTAGTAAGGGAGAGGAGGGGGGGGACGAAAAATTTCGATGTTTCTTAACAAAATGGCGCCGAAAATGAAACACTAACCCTAAGTGGTATATATATTTGTAATCTACACTTTAATACCTTTCATTTGATACCCTACTCAAAATTTTAAAAAAATATTTTTTTTCGAGTTACCTGAATTATCCGCCATCTTGGATTTCCAGTACATCAGATCGAATTGCTAATCTTATTTTTTCTATGGCCCAGCAGACCGCACATTTTGCATATTTTTCTATATTTTTAGTAATAGCGCAAGTACGGTTTTAGGGGGGGGGGACACGAAAAATTTCGATGTTTTTTGACAAAATGGCGCCGAAAACTAAACACTAACCCTAAGTGGTATATATATTTGTAATCTACACTTTAATACCTTTCATTTGATACCCTACTCAAAATTTTAAAAAAATATTTTTTTTCGAGTTACCTGAATTATCCGCCATCTTGGATTTCCAGTACATCAGATCGAATTGCTAATCTTATTTTTTCTATGGCCCAGCAGACCGCACATTTTGCATATTTTTCTATATTTTTAGTAATAGCGGAAGTACGGTATTTTGGGGGGGGGGGACACGAAAAATTTCGATGTTTTTTGACAAAATGGCGCCGAAAACTAAACACTAACCCTAAGTGGTATATATATTTGTAATCTACACTTTAATACCTTTCATTTGATACCCTACTCAAAATTTTAAAAAAATATTTTTTTTCGAGTTACCTGAATTATCCGCCATCTTGGATTTCCAGTACATCAGATCGAATTGCTAATCTTATTTTTTCTATGGCCCAGCAGACCGCACATTTTGCATATTTTTCTATATTTTTAGTAATAGCGCAAGTACGGTTTTAGGGGGGGGGGACACGAAAAATTTCGATGTTTTTTGACAAAATGGCGCCGAAAATTAAACACTTCCCCCAAGTGGTATATATATTTGTAATCTACTCTTCAATACCTTTCATTTGATACCCCACTCAAAATTAAAAAAAATATATTTTTTTCTCGCAATGTGAATTATCCGCCATTTTGAATTTGAACAGCTGATTATTTTGAGTTCTCTATATTTTTCCTGTGTGCGCGTCAAAACGATCTTTAATACTGGTAAGTTTCACGCTTTTATCTCTTTTGGATCAAAAGTTATTGGAACCGTACAGAGTGACAGACAGACACAGGAACGAAACTATAAGGGTTTCTTTTTTTTGGTTTTACCAACGAAACCCTACTTTTCATTATTAAAGATTGTTTTAACGCGCACACAGAAAAAATATAGCAAACTCAAAATTATCAGCTGTTTAAATAAAAAAATGGCGGATAGTTCGCGCGAATTTTTTTTTTTCATTTTTAGTGGGGTATCAAATGAAAGGTACTGAAGAGTAGATTAAAAAAATATATAACACTTGTGGAAATTGTTTCATTTTCCGTGTCATTTTGTCAAAAAACATCAAACATTTTGTGTGTAATCCCCTCCCCCCCTTAAAACTATATTTTTGCTGTTACTAAAAATGTAACAAAAAAATTCAAAATTTGCGGTCTGCTGGATAGTAGGAAAAATAATAATAGCAACTTGATGGGATTACCTGGGAATCCAAAATGGCGGATTATTCCTGTAACGGGGAAAAAAAGATTTTATTTTAAATTTTGAGTAAGGTATAAAAAGAAAGGTATTGAAGAGCAGATTACAAAAATATATAACACTTAATCTCAATAGTAGTGTTTATTGGCTTGGAAAGTGTGACGAATTATCTTTTTAGTAATTAATTTTTAATATTGACTTCTTTCTACAAGACTTAAGTTTTATGGTTTTTAAAAGTTAATCAATAGGGTTTGAAAATGTTTCGAAGAGGAATGAAATAATAAACGAAATAATAAAATGAAATAAAAGGACAACTATAATAGAAATGGATATTTTTTTTAAATTTTCAGTGTGGTATCAAATGAAAGGTATTGAAAAGTAGATTACAAAAATATATAACACTTGTGAAAAGTGTTTTATTATTTATGCTATTTTGTCAAAAAACATCAAAATCCCCCCTCCCCCGTTCACTAGTTTCATGTTCTCAATACCAACGAAACCCTTTTTACTTCCATGAAAATGGAAGTATGGTGATACCCTCCAAAACGTGATTTCGAGATCTCTGTGAAGGACAGGTCTTAAGAACCCGGGGGTGTCATAGAAATCCGTTTCATATACATGTATGTCTGTGCGTACGTATGTATGTACGTACGTTCGTACGTTCGTTCGGAACTTTAAACCTCTATAGCATCGCTTCAAGACATCGTATTGAGATGCGGTTTGCGGCATTTTTTGGAACTCGTGACGGCAAAACTGATGGCGCAAATCACATCATTGTAGCTTACGAGGTTTCGGAGCTACAGTCGCTTAAGCACGAAATCGGTCTGTCGACGATAACTTCAGTAGGCTTTATTTGATTTCTATTTCCTTTAGGGTATATATGTGTCCTATATAGTAGATTGTACCTATACTTTTTGAGTACAATCGGACAAGCGGTTTGGGAGATATTAGCATTTTAGTGTTTTTTTAAGGGTATTTTCGGAACCAAATTGCGGGTAAACTGTAAGTCGTATCGAAAAGCGGATAGCACCAGAGGTAACTGATTTTAAAAGATCTACAACTTTGGTCCTATGACTTTTTGTCGTAGGACCATCCCTTCTACCTTAAATAGAGACATGTTTTTTATTTTTGTTAAATTTTTGACTTTGAGCTCTTATATCATGTGCAATAATTGACCGATTTAACTTTTGATTAGAGTGCTGAAACCGCACATTAATGCCGTTTCAAAAAAGTATTTATTATTGTAATTATTTGTAGTACTTATAAAGAAGAATCGAAATTTAAAAGTGAAAAAATACCGTGTTATTTACTTTGTAAACAATCATTTCTATCAGCTGATTTTAAATTCTTTTATTATTATATTCTCACATTCTATAGTTAATAACAAGTATAAAGAAAATATAAACAAACATTGAATAATAAAGGTTTTTTGTTATAAAGGATAAAAATTAATAAATTTGTTTTGTTTTCGCATAAACTCTCCTTGAACTCTAGATGTAAACAAACCTCTTTTCTTTCACTTCAGTTTAGCTCTAAACATCGGAACGGACACATATCCTCTAATCTTTTTACATACTACCGACATTTATTGGGGTAACATTTTATTTTTATGTTAAATATATATTTTTATTGTGTATCATTAGGTATTATTATTGTTGCAAAACTATAATCGATATTTGCTGTTTGTACGATGTAGTTTATACTGAGTTATCTCTTGCTCACGTATAGACACCACAACATTTCATGGAAGTCATGTGTGGGATTTCCACACCGGTACTTACGTGAGATTTCACGCACAACCAATTTATTTATTTTTTTATTTGGGTATGGGAGATTACATTTCAAAATTTATACAATATATATACAAAATACACCCTATTAGTATTGGCTAAAAGCGATAAACAGCTTCAGAAATCAATATCGGTATAAAAGAAAAAAATAAATTGTCTCAAAATTAAAAAAAAAGTTGAGACAAAAATCTAATTTACAAAAATTGTACATCAAAGGAAGAATGGAGGAGTGGGAGGAGGTAGGAGAAGGGCCAGGGTATGAATCCAAGCGTAAGGAGCTTCTACTCGTTGCAGAGGTAAATGAATGTCCTGAGCTGTCCTTTGTGTTGAAGATAATCAATGACGAATAGGGTTCTCATCTCCTCTCCCAGGCACAATGCTCTTGTAAAATTTAATTATACCCTCCCTTTATATTATTTCTCCGCCCCGTGAAATAGTTGGGAAATCTGAAGTGGATCTTCCCTCTCTTTTTCCGATTGTATTTAGGAGGAGGGATTTAACCTGGGTGAACTGTAAGAAAGAAAAAAAGGAGGATGGTAGATGTAGGAAAAGTTTTACAACCGATTTTAATCAAAAACTTTTTACCCGCACGGGGAAGTCCTCACTGCCACTGGAGTTTGAAAAAGAGGGATTCTTCGGTGACTTATGTCTTTCTCTGTTTTTAGTGTTGAGCAAAGGACGAAGAAAGGAAACTAACTATCAGAAACAAATAATTTACAACTGTAGAATTTCTATAGAAACTCCCTGAAGAAAATCTCTCGTTATTTCACGGCGCAGTTGTCACTGATATTGTTGAAATTATATAAGTATTTGTCTGTAAAAGTTGTTACAATGAAAAAAATATTAAGATTTACTTTTTGATCTATTACTACAGTTGAAATAGTTAAAAAGACTCCTGAATCTGATTTACTTACTAAAATCTGATAAGTTTTCTTGCTGTTACCGGAGGGTTGTTTTTCTTCAGGAAATGAGCGGAGCGGATATTGAATATTCAAGGGTACACAAAATTAAGTATTTTAATTTAATATGCGGGATTTTATCACCTAACCTCTAAGTGGTGGCTCGAATTTAACTATATACATACACATACACACACAAACACATACACACAAACATATATATATATATATATATTATAAACTTCACTCAACTCAGGGTTTCGGTCAAATAAAAATTCTTTCAAGTCTACAGTTTCGGCTGCTTGTATTGAGACATCATTCTGGGCGAAAACTAAAACAGTAAATATTAGAAAAGACACAATGTCAATGAAAGAAAGAAGGGTTGGAAAAATGATCATACAGAGTAGAGTGAAAAACCGAGATCCGTAAAAATGATAACTTACGTGAAGCCTTTAAATGACCATCATCAGTGCCTAAGGTCAAACAAGAAATTCCTAACTGAGGCACAACAATTAAAACTAACAAAGAACAAATAGGTTAACAATTACAATAAGCAATTAAAATAGAAAAAGAATATACAAAAACCGATAGATCAAATATATAATGCATAAACGTATAAAAATGAATGTATAAATATAGGATTATGCGCATGATAGTGCTTATCTGTTAAATTTAAAATAAATAAATAAATATAAAAGATTCACTAAAATAATAAATGAGACTATAGAAGCCCATTAATTAAACAAATAAAGTTACGAATTACAATAACAAATGTGAAAAATAAATAAAAAATGTAATAAAAGTAGTTAAAATAAGAAAGAGTAAAAAAGAGAAAAAAAGAGTGACATTAGTAAAAAAAATAATGAGAGGTGAATCTAACAGAGATTGGCATGAAGCTGATATGAACAGGATTGAAGCCAGTGTCCTTATCAGAGGCAAAGATTCTTGTCGTCGTCTCTACGTATATTCCGACTCCGTAGTATTCCCAAGCTCTCTGACGAATACTGCTTACGTCCTTTTTCCGTAAAGTGGAGGAAGCCGAGCTTGTGTTGCGCGTGCATGTAATTATATTCACTATTCGCTTAGATCGCTGGTTGAATGTACTACTAGAATGCTTTAGTTTGCGGTCTGTTTGTCCATCGTATTGCAATATCGCTGTCGCCGCACGTTATAATGTATACACCGCTTCTTTTTTATCTCAAATCGAATCTTTCACGTTACTAAGTTGATCTTTTAAATACTTTAACTAAATAAGGTAAGGTTTGACACTCCTCTCCGTTGACTCTTTCCCATAATTAAACCATTCATACCTAACCTTTAGTTTCGCTTCCATGCTCACCACCCCACTAGTGTCATCCATTGTTGATGTCATTGTCTCTAGCCTAAAGAAGAAAAAGTTTTTTTCAGCTACCTAGACGAGGCACAAACCTTTGACAGGGTTTGGCACGCTGGGCTACTTTGGAAACTCAAGGGCATCCTTCCTTTTATTTATTATCTTATCCTGAAGTCCTTTCTCTTCGTCCTCCGTCTGCCCTGCAATTGCTAGAGTACCTCAGGGTAGTATTCTTGGATCCCTCCTACATCCCTTCTACACACATGATATACATATACCTTGCCACCTTCCATACACTGTTGATCAGTACCACAATCCGTTGTTTCGCAATCCTATCAGTCCATCAAGACCCTCAAATTGCATCCAATAACACTCTAAGTCCTCTTTCTCCTTCGCGAACATTGATTTAAAAAAATAGAGGATCAGGATTAACGAACAAAAAAGTGTTTATGTCACTTTTACTCTTCTAAATAGACGCTACAAGTTGCTGCTTTGTGTTCTAGATCGTAGATCTTAAATTACCCTGAGTTATAAACTCCTCATCTGCAACACAGTTATAAAACCGGCTTGGATCTATGGTTTAGGATTGCACTAAGCCTTCCAACTCCCGTCGACTAAAAAACTCATCAATCAAAAATCTTTCTTTATTTAACCTCACTCTCCACAATGATCTCAATATTCCTTTTGTCCGTGACCTATCAATATCCAGATACCAGAAATTCCACGAGTCCTTATTGAAAGACCCCAATCCTTCTATAAAAGTAGAACTCCATTCTTTCCAGTCCATCCCTGATAACCCGACCCCCCTCGCCCCCTGAGGGGGGAGTGGCCCTGAGATCTACTAAATATGGGATTTTTTATTGATAATTAATTATCACCCAAATACCTTATCATTCCTTTTTATTATTATTATTTTTGTTTAATTTATTTTCTCACTCACTTATTTTTTAATTATTTTGCTTATTCTCATATAAATAAAATTAATCGCGCAAAAATGAATAATTATTGGATTAATATCTTTATCATGCAAATCACCGTCCAAATAACAATGCATATTAGTATCATTCATAACATTAATAATGTATGAAGTTGTGATATTCAATAACAAGAAAAAAATAATATATAACTATATAAAAACAGCTTGTTCGTATAAGGTAAATACTGCACAGGTACCACTTATTAAGAGACCCCACCCAGTAGTGGTACTCCAATGATTAGGATTAAAATAATATTACTCTTAAATGGTCATGGGACCATATTTTCTTTAGGCGTTGACTCGGAGGAGAAAATAGGTTTTGGACAAACGGATTAGGATGGTGGACGAGCTTGGTGTGGCAGGACTTGCAACGAGAGGCTGCTGGGATATGGACATGTAACATTTATGGCGTTATGGATTATACGGTTGGCTAATTTAACTTATTAAACGTATTAAAAATTTGCTAATATTTGGATACCCCTTTTATAAATGTTACTGTTAAAATCACCTAATACTGTAGGGAGGGGGGGAGGGGGACTTTTCCTTGAATCATCCGAATCTTATTTGATCGATTGTTTGTCGTGTGTAATATAAAACTGTCATTTCATAAAAGCTTGATAGTTGCGAGATCAGTTTTCAACTCTTCAACGTGTAGTCTTTGTCGGCGTCAAAAAGAAAAAAAATAAGAAAGAATTTAGAGACTGCTTTTCATACTAGATGGAGCTTCCTCTTTGACTTAAATTTAGGCTTACTTAATAAAACAAATTGTTAAAAAGCAATAGATAAAAATAGAAGGATATTAGGTCTGATTGATGCTATTGGCCATTCCTCTGCAAAACAATAATATTATATTATAACAAAAAGATTAAACTAATAAGTATTTTGTCTGTTTTATTATGTTAAGGGGATTCTACTTCTGCTATTTTCTGATGCCAACGATGCCTAACTAAGAGAGGCACACCTACAAGGCAACGGGCAACACGACGTGAACTCATTGTAAGGTAACTAGTAGACATATAATAAATATGCTTGCTTTTGTGTTAAGCATAATAAATAAGTTTTTTATAACTTGTTTAGTGGAAGAGAAGTGTAAAAATTAACCGATGTAGTTAGCATTTGTTATAGGGGAGGTTTACCTATCTTGAATACTTGTCCTATCCCCAGCACAATTCCAGGGAGAGAGGTAATCTTTTCTGTGTTACTATACTTGGAGCCAGGGTAACCGAGGGTCTTAAGGCGCTTGCTCAGCTATTAATAAGTCGAGGCAACTCGAGGTCGTGAGGATCCCGTGCCATTATACTCTGAATTACATCAATTAATCGCGGACGGAGCAGGGCGAGGGACACCCCCCTATGTGACACTATTCCCCACGCTTTGACTCACGCTAATATAGCTTACTAATGACCACACCATACTTGCTTCGGCGGTACAATGCACAAATGTTGGTATGATGTGTGAAGTTGCTGGAACTCTCCACCACGGGGCGTAAAAAGGGCCTAAGTGATAGCCTAATTGCAAGGTTCGAACAAGTGGTTCGTACTACCCGTTCTAGTAGGAAGTACTAGACTACTACTACTACTACTTCTACTTGTAGTAACCTTCCTGACCTTACCAGCTTTATATCAGTGTATAGGCGATAGCAAGTATCCAATATTTTAATTAAATCTCCCTTTATGCTTATTTGATCGTTGAACAGTGTTTAAGAGCCTCGTGATGACTTTTAAATTTTGGATTTATTTGTGCCGCAACGAGACCAATAACTATTCTACAAATTATTTAATGACAGCATTAAAACAAGTGCGTCTGCACTTGGACAAAAGTTTGGAGCTTGGATAAGGAGTTGAGGAGTTTTTTAACGTAGTAGGTGTCTATCAAGCATCTTCAACCATTATAATTTGTCTCCTTATCATTCTAACAACATGCAAGTTTTCAGAGCTTAGCTGGAGGAGCTGGCTTAGCTTTAGTCCCATGAGGCTCAAAACTGAGCAAATTTTGTTTATATATATATATAT
>KZ651956.1:55973-66645 GCA_001010745.2 Gerris buenoi | reverse complement strand
TATATATATATATATTATTAAACTATACATATATACATCTAACTTTAACCCTCAAAATTGTGCTGCCTACCATTTTAATTTGCATGAACACTTCACTCAATCCCTTTAACTAAAAGCATTCCTTCATTAGGAATTTTTAATGGATGTTTAAAGACCTGCCTTTATTTCTAAACAATATGGGTGCCAAATTAAATATAAATTACTTATAATTGACTTACAAAGTTTCATAGGCATCTTATAACCAAATGAAAAAAAAAAAATAGGCATCTTATATTTGGATTCAATCCTATATTTTAATTTTTTTAAAAATAAAATTATATCCTTTTATAAGGGGCAAATATCGTATAACCCATCATAATAAGTTAGAAGTTAATTCTTAATAATAATTTAACCATAATTTTAAGAGCAAATTTGTCCTTTTGTGGGAGTTTTAATTAATTAAAAGAAGGATACAGGATATATAACAAAATGGAAAGTATCTATTGGAGAGCAGAATCTGTAACCAATAACAGCATTCGTACTTTTAGACAATGATATTTGTTGATTGATAATAAGTATAAGTATTGATAAATAGTATAATTTATTATTTTAAAATACAATATCTTTAAATGTACTCTGATATTTACGTAAAAGAACTCACTATTAACAGACTCTTTATTTATTTAAAAAATCTTTACTGACACTACTGATAGTGATTCAAAATTGAGATTGCCTTCTGTTCTCCTGTGAAACAAGAGCCAATTTTGTTTGAAAATTATATATTTTCATGCAATTCTTGTGGTTTCTCCCTTAAAATATCAAATTCATATATTTGTTATTTCATTAAGGAACTGCCATAAATTGGTTAAAGACACCATTTCATTAGAGTATTACATTTAAAAATGTTTATGTATTATTTTTACTTGTGCACAGTTCTTTTACTTTTGGCCAAGCTGTGTAAATAAGTGTAAAATAAATTGAATTGAAATAAGTACGTGTAGAGACAAAGATTTTTACGTTTTATTTAATGTAACTTTAAATTTAATGTCGTCTTTTACTTTATTTTTGCTACACCACTCCTGATTTAGATCAAAAGTTGACGATGAAATATACAGTTGCTAGTTAGAGGGAAAAGTTTGTTTTGTTTTTTCATAATGGCCATAAATAACTATTACATTTGATGCTGTTAAGCCAAGTTATTTTTATTAAATGATTAAGGGGATCAAGTGAAAAATAAATTAATATTTAAAAGAAGAAGAAGAAGAAAAAAAAAAAAAAAAAACATGTATCATCATTTAATTTAGTTGAGGTTTATTTAGCAGTGGAAATTTTATATAAATTCATACCTTTGAAATGTATTTTAAGGCAGACTTCCCCAGGTAACGTCCCTGATGAATAGAGATGTAATTATTTACCTTTCAGGAAATGGGGAAAAACTGACCTTTTATATAAGGTGGGAGGAGTATTTTGTCGGAATATGAATTAAGGGAGTAAGGTGGACTTTTGGACTCGACGGAGCAATTTGGGTCGAAACTCAAAGTGGATCGGGCTTGGAGGACACACAAAGCATTGGGAATTCAAATGTCTGAATGGAGAAGAAGTAGAGCACCGAGAGAGTATCGGGGATGAATAGGAAAGTCACTTGGGAAATGCTTTCCCTTCACTTTACCAACATATTACGAAAATTTCCCGGAGCAGTTAAATTCCGTAGGGGCTCTCTAAACTTTGGTTCCCTCCCTTCTTCTCCAATGCCTAACCGCAACCAATAAATATCAGGGAGTAAGGCAAAAAGTTTTAACTTGGTAAAATCAACAGACTTGGCCACCTCTCCCCCCTCTCTTTTTTTGTATGGAGTTGGTAAAGTATAGAGTCAAGGAGAGGGGGGTAAGCTTGATCAAGTAAAAGAGGAAACTTCTTTATCAAATACTACTCGAGATAATTGGGTAAATTCCCTTGGATTTTTTTTTTCTTCTTTTATTCGATTCTTGGAAATTTTATTTTAAGTGGATAAATATATTTTTATAAAAGTTTGGTGTGAATATAAATTATAAATGTTTACTTATTGGATTATTAGGTTAGTACCGTTGAACACAAATAATCTCCCAATTTGGAAATAATTCCTACTAATGGCCTAATTTATGTCCCAATATGACTATCCTAATTTTTCCCTCTTGACGGACCTTTAGAGGGAGAGGTAATAATGTATTTTTTTAAATAATCAAAGTTTTAAAAAAGTGTTAAAAAAAAAAGTTGTAGAACATTAAATTCTGCGACAAAAGAGACCAAAAGATTATTCTATAGACCACCCGCTACCAAACTACAGTAGGTGGAAGTTGGTAACATTTTCCTTATGTACGAAAAATTTTCGTTTCAATGCCAGTTGTTATTATTATTCTTTAATATCTTGGATTATAACCTGTTTATCATAAATGTGTACTATATAAAAAATTTGAAGTATAATATTCTATGTCAAATGCAATCAAATGTGAATTTTATGGTCCACCCCCTACCAAACAGTAGTAGGTTAATGTTGGACCAATTTTCTACATCAATGTAAAGTTGGTATCAACTTCAGGATTTAGAAAATATGTTGAAAAATTATAAATGGGCCAATTATAGAACAATTGCCAACGTCTGTTTCGATGACACTGGAGCGATTCCTTTTAAATTACAGAAACAAGGAGTGACTCATCAGCTTGCTTACAAAGAGGTTGGAAAGTGAAGGCATTTCAGACGAGAAAGTTCGCGAAGACGCAAACCATATGATCGGTGTTAGAGCCATCTATGTCACCCAATGTCATGAGACTGATATTGCTGTAGACGGCGAGGATTCGGATTTATTAGTCCTTGGCCTCACTGCTCTAGCCACACCATCTAATTTTGCACCATATTATTGTTAACCTGTTTCTGACCCACTTCTATATGTACCTTAAGTTAATCATCCATATTTAATTGATGATAGCAATTATAGACCAGGAGCCAGGTAGATTTACCTGGAAAGTATTCTGAACTTAATGGAATTTTTACAAGTAACTCAGGGGTCCTCTGAGTTTTCGACCTCGTGGCCCTTGTGCTAACTTGTTGAGGGGCTAAAAACCCCAATTTTCCCGCTCTTTTTTCGGGTTTTCGCCTCTAACTCGAAAACTACGCGTCAAGCAAAAAACATATATCAGTACAAAGTTAAAGAGCATCACATTTCCTATAAAAATCACTGGTCATACGACTGTTTTGACCCATAAGGTACGGAGATACAGCATTTTGAAAAATGCAACATTTTAAAAAATGTGGATTTTAAATTTTATCATTTAAATGGGTCAGACTTCTAGGATCTATTGATAATACATAAATAAAGAGAACCGTAGAAGGGCAACGATCAATTTTAATTAGGGCGATAATTAGGAGCTTGTTTTCACTGATTTTTTCGTAGAAAAATACAGGGGCTAACCTTATTTTCATCGTAACTCGCTTAATTTTTATGCTATCGACTTATATTTTTTGACAAATAAAAGCTCTTTTTGTTTACTTTGAAAAATCATCTATAAGTTTTCCTCGTAAAATGCACAGTTTTATCGCTATTGGACTCTGAATCTCTCAAATTTAGCATTTGACGAACAGAAGGTAACAATTAACAAGCCGTATCTCGGTCCGTATTGGTCGTACAGGAATTATAAAAAAGTTTTTTCTCTCTTTGTTTATAGGCTACAATTTTTTTACATACAAGTTTTTTTGAAAAAAATCATACTTTTCGAGTTATTCGCGAAAAACCGATCAAAAACTTTGAATAACTTTTACTTTTAATCGCGAATAACTCGAAAAATATTAATTTTACAAAAAAATGTATAGATCATTTTTGACTTAGAATTAGCTTTTCCATCGATTCCTGTGGTTAAAAAAAAATAAAAAAATTTCCACCCTCGAGATGGGGTGGCAACCACCCTCAGGGTAATAGCGCCCTTCGACATGATATAGATTTTGATCCTTGGGCTATTCCCTACCTATTGTCAAAATTTCAAGTAAATTGATGTAGGACGAAAGAATTGCGTGCCAAAGTGCTTCATTTCCTGGACTATTTAACAAACGCTGATCGTCTTAATAGCAGAGGCAAGAAGAGTAGCAGCTCCTTTCTTTATTACTACAGTAGCTTCACCATCTGCCAAACTCACTTCACAAACAAAACACCGTGTCTGAAGATGACGTGGACGCCATAGTAACTGCCTGTTCCTAACAGTATTATGCTTAACTCGGAAATAAAATAAAATAAAATTTGAAACTTGGGCACTTGAACAGCGGAACCCTCTTCCCTCCCCCTCCTCCCTGAAGTAATATTGATGATAGCACCATGTAGAAAGTTTCAGGGAAGAAGTTCAGATTTAGTTCAGAGGGGGAGGAGGGGGTTACAGGGGAGGGGGACAAGGAGGGAATGGGGTTTTCGGGGGGTTACATATTTAGTATAGTGTATACATAGAAATGTCGCAAATACTCAATTTATGATGATCCCCCCCCCCTCCACCCTGAAGTAATATTGTCGATAGCACCATGTTAAAAGTTTCAGGGAAGAAATGATTTTTTTAACTTGTNGGGGGGGGGGGGGGGTACAGGGGATACATATTAATAATGTTATGAGAAGAATGGCTCATATATGACAATTTAAGATGATAAATCTATTTTATTAGCCCAAAAAATGCTTTATCCGCTGAAATCCACATTTTTTAAAATGTTGCATTTTTCAAAATGCTGTATCTCCGTACCTTATGGGTCAAAACAGTCGTATGACCAGTGATTTTTATAGGAAATTTGATGCTCTTTAACTTTGTAATTGTATATTTTTTGTTTGACGCGTATTTTTCGAGCTAGAGACAAAAAACCGAAAAAAGAGCGGAAAAATTGGGGTTTTTTGCCCCTCAAAAAGTTAGCACAAGGACCACGAGGTCGAAAACTCAGCATTGGCATCCCAGAGGACCTCTGAGTTACCTGTAAAAATTCCATTAAGTTCAGAATACTTTCCAACTCGACCTGTTTTTTTCGACCTGGCTCCTGGACAATTAGTCAATTTATCATTTTTGAAAATATTTTATAAAATCTGGTTGAATAAAACTTTTTTTATTGTTGTTGAAAATTAGTCCAACATTGACCTGCAGTAGTTTGGTAACGGATGGTCCACAAAATTAGCTCTTGATTTAATTCGACGCAAATGCTCTAAAACTTTTTTTATGCCAAACTTTTATGATAAAGAATTTTTTTTTAATATATTTGTGTCAAACTGACGTAGAAACGAAAATATGTGGAAAATTGGTTTAACTTCGACCACTGTAGTTAAGTAGTAGGTGGATCAAAGAATACGATTGTGGTGTCATTAGACGCAGAATTTAATAAACACCAACAAAATCAAATTACAACACTGTTAATGGTATATATTTTCTTGAGAACTGTATCACAAGCACTTTCAATCTAATGCTTCCTCCAAAATTCCGTCATCCGCTGTTATTGTTGAATGAGTCCTCTGTGCCGAATTAATGCGTCTGCAGAGGTAGCAGGTGATGAAATGAGCTAAACTGGTCCTATTATTGTGTCGGAATGTTCATTTTATGCGCATCTAGGATTTAGGATGTTGGCCTTTAATAAAAGCAGTCTTTAGGGGTGATATAATAAAAAAAATGGCCAGATCCGCAACCACTGGCTCTGGCCTGATTTCAGGTTTCTGTAAACAAAATTGTCTTTTCGGTTTTCCACTGAAGTAGAATTCTACCTAACTAAGAAAATATTGGCCGTAGGTAGCTTTATTATTCAAGTTTATCTGAGCACATATTCTAGAGTATTAAAGAACTCGCAACCTATTGGAGAATATTTAAAAAGTAACGAGACTTTAATTAATTTCGTTTATTGCAACGTTATATAATATACAATACAAGAAATACAGATAATTAATGATTAGGAATAGTAGCATAAAATAACTAGATGCCAGATTCTGTCCAGTGACAGCACTTACTGGCGTATTACATCAGATAAGTAGTTGACGTAGATAAGTAAATAATAATTAATTAATTGATATATATATAGATATATGTATCAAATTTTACTACACTATTAACAAATCTCTTGGCCACTGCCGTTTAAGGCATCGTGGAGGATTGCCCGGGATGTAGTGGGAAGATAGATTTTGCACTAAAGGATTAGGATGAGTGGAGAAGGAACTATGGAAGGGAAACTGCAAAATCGTGAACATTAGGAACTTGAAAATCAGTATGGAGGATATGGTTAGACACGTAAAAAGGATTGTTAGCAATTTTTCTTAAGTTTCTTAGACTAAAGGGATTGTGTGTGGTAGGAATTGGAACGCTTGGTGCAGCCCAAGAGTTCTATGCCATATGCCCACGAGAGTTATATTATGGTGCCATGTTCAGATGGATAATCTCCTCATATCATTACATTGTCCAGCTTAGTTTACTTCCTTTTAATTATTTCATTTATCTACAGTTTACCTCTTATAAAGATGATTATTTGTATATTATTTCACTTTTATTCGAATTTGTTTTAAAAACTCAGTTTGTGTTAGTTTTTTTCCTGATTCAAAATTGGTGTAGTAGGTGTGCGATGAAACTTACAAAGCAAAGTAATATAAGACTTTTTTTAGTTTCTGTATTCTTCACCTCAATTGTTTCTAGGTGCAAAATTTGGGAAGATTGAAAGACGGGAAGTGGTTCAAAATTGGGGTAACGAAAACATGTGATGAAACTTGCAAAGCATAGTAATAGTAATATAAGACCACTAAAAAGGAGTTAGTGTTCTCTGGAATAAAAAACATTGTGTTCTCTCTTTTATAGTATAATTTAAATCTTATTGAAATGTAATTTTATTTATAATCTTTTAAATAATAAAACTTTGTTTAGATATTTATCTTTATATTTGCATAAAGTTTGAAATGATATTCTCGTAAGACTCATGAGTTTATTTTATAGAATCAAAAATGTTAACCAATGCCAAGACTTCACGTAATATGTAGTTGTGTTGTATGTTCATTGTGATTTGTGATGTATAAGTTAGCAGATTTTTAACTGTTCTTTCTTGATACATAATAAGTTAGCAGATAATTTTAACTGTTCTTTCTTGATAATAAGTTAGCAGATAATTTCAATTGTTCTTTCTTGATAATAAGTTAGCAGATAATTTTAACTGTTCTTTCTTGATAATAAGTTAGTAGATAATTTCAACTGTTCTTTCTTGATAATAAGTTAGCAGATAATTTTAACTGTTCTTTCTTGATAATAAGTTAGCAGATAATTTCAACTGTTCTTTCTTGATAATAAGTTAGCAGATAATTTTAACTGTTCTTCCTTAACTTCTCAAATTGATTTTCTATCGTCAATTACCTATTTTACAATTGAGTTTGGTTGAAGGCTTTTCCTGTATTTTGTTTTGAAAAGGGTAAGAGTTAACTAGAGCTCGCGGCTAAGTGAATTTATCCGAGTTAAAGTAGTGATTAGGAAGTGTATTCTATGTAATTTGGTTTAGGAGCTCAGTTGCTTCTCGTCCTTGTTCTCCAAACCTTCTTGCCTTGTAGCATAAACCTTGTGATCCTAATCCACTTGACATCGATCTTATCGTCTAAACTAGATTTAGATTCCATTCCAACCAATTATACCTTTTAAAACTTTATTAATTAATTACTAGTATAGAAAAATAATAGATTAATATGGTTGGTCATCGATTTGGCTTTACCTTTCAGATCATAGGGCGTAAATAATATAATAGAGTACGACATTTCCTTTGTTTTTTTATTTAATAATAAGGGAAAATTCTCCTGGTCTATAATAAAACGGAAACATCTTAAATGATAATAAATAAAATAAAAGTGAAACAAAAGAAAGTCCAGTCATGCACCATGACTTAATGAGCGAATTTTCAAAGAAATCTGCGAATTATTGGCTTATGATAATATAGAAAAATTTTGGTTTAGAATTTGCATGGGTGAAAAATTTATACAACCCTAAGTGGTATATATATTTGTAATCTACTCTTCAATACCTTTCATTTGATACCCCACTCAAAATTGTAGAAAAATATTTTTTTCGCGCGACGTGAATTATCCGCTATTTTGAATTTGAACAGCTGATAATTTTGAGTTCGCTATATTTTTCCTGTATGTGCGTCAAAACGATCTTTTATACTGGAAAGTTTCATGTTTTTATCTTTTTCGGTTCAAAAGTTATTGGAACCGTACAGAGTGACAGGCAGACAGACACAGGAACAAAATTATAAGGGTTCTTTTTTTTTGGTTTTACCAACGAAACCCTAAAAAGGACAAATCTTTGTACAACGGATCTCGCAAAACCGAATCTAATCCGTGCCATTGATATGCCTCTGTTGGACAGTAAGAGAAGAAAAAAGAAAAATGTGTACAAGTAAAGAAGAACAGATGCAGAAAAATTAAACCGATATCTAGGACACAAATGTAAACAAACCTGGTTGTCACACGTTAATTATTTATTCCTTTGTTTACTGGTTTAAGGTTTACTTTTTCTTTTTCGCTGTCATTTAATGTTTATCTCTTAAGCAGCCTACACACTACCAGTTATAACTGAAGATAATGATCTGACAGTCTACAGAGCTTGGCCACACACTCGACAGTTTTCCTTAAGATGACGGACTGCAGTCGGCGGTGAACTGTAGGTGTGTAGAGGGTAGAGGCGAGGATCGGATGGAAGGAGAGACGACAGCCCGTGGACTGTCAGGCCTGTGCGTCAAAGTCGCCCTACGCTATCAGTCGGCCTGCAGTCGTGTAGAGTGAATTGTCTTTATTTTGTTTATTTCCCTCCATCGGACTGCAGTTAAAAATCGACAGATATCATCCTGCAGGCAATTATTGCACAGTGTATACAAGGCGCATACAGGCACAGATCTGTAGTTCTTTACGATTGCCTGCAGGCGGTGGACGGTTAATGTGTGGTGGTCTGAGATTTTGGCCTTACGTTAATCGTATTCGATTACGCCCTGCAGTTAAACTGTAAGTGTATGAGCCCCTTTATAAAAAGACACTAATTTGAAACCCGTCAAAATAAAGAATGTAAATATGGGATATGTCAAAACAAATAAAATAACTTGCAAATTTTTCCGAACTCTCTTTCCATTCAGCAACATTTTCTGTAAACAAATTAAATTCTGCTGAAAAATGACTAAAATTATTAAAATAATGCATTGTCATCGTGTTCTGAGCTGTACAAAAAGTTAGAAATTTCTAGCTACTCAGGAAGTTAGTTAAAATCGATTGCAAGATATGTACTGGACAAACAAACAAGAAAACAAGCTAATAAAAACGTAGTACAAAAGTAAAAAACCTTGCAAATGACTTCACTTGTATATGCGAAAAAGCGCCCGGAAGGCGGGGGGGATTAACAGAAAAGACCCGATAATTTTCACAGTGAGTAAGTTCCTTGAAATTTCAAATTTCCAAAATTAAAAACAAATGCAATATAATTGTTCCATGTAAGTGTCATTAACAAAGGCACTTTTAACAGGAGGAGGCTATTATTGAGAAAGACGCTTTTAGTGGTAAGTGTTCTTGCTTTGTATGATAGCGTCACTGACAGAGACGCTTTCAGCAGCAAAGGGCTGTCCTTGCAGTGAATTATAGTGCCATTAACAGGGCGCTTTAAGAGCTAAAGAGAACCCTTTTCTTTCTTTTAGTCACGATTTATTTTATAATAATAAAAGCTGTTAGCAAATGGAAAGTAGCTTCTTTTGAGTATATTATGTAGAATCGTTTTAGTTTCAGTTTAAAAATGTTTATTTCCAATAGTATACAAGTTTGTACGAGATTGTATGAAGGTGACAGTTCCATAGTTTTTACTTTATCCTTTTCAATTTTATATATTTAACAAATTTATGGTTACGATATTATTAAAAGTAGGAAAAGTAAATGTACAAATCTTAATATGTATATATTGATATGTCAGTTTGTATTTGTCAACAATGTCATAATTATAATGTTGTAAATATTAAATAATTATACATATTACATGAACTAGTTTCAAACATATTAATGGCGACGAGTGAAAATATGGAACCGGACGCTCAGCGGGAAGCCCAGCTGAGACAACTGAAGAAGTGCAGAGCGGTAAGTAAAGGACAAATTACGAGAATTTATAATTTCTTTAAAAATGAATCACGCTCGTTGGATGAGGTGCTAGCTAGGGAGCAATCACTTGAGGATTCCTGGAGACGATGGTTGGAGGTGCAAGCTCAAATCGAGGAACTATCCACTGATTTAATCGTGGAAACAGTTGAAAATGATTGTAGGGAAGAATTCGAAAATAAATATTTTGAAATCCAATCAATAATGAATCAAATTAAGCGTAACTCTAGGGAAGTGTTAAATAGCAACCAAAGGGCGAATTCGAATGAGAAAAATAATTCTTCAAACACGGTCATCACATTTAACCCATACCAAGGTGATGAAACATTTACAAACTTTATTTTACGATTAGAAAACTATATGTTTTTAAGGGGTATCACCGATGAAAAAGTAAAGGTCCATACATTTTTACATGCTTTACCACCGACATTACACCAATCTCTTTATGATTTATGCACCCCGGACAAACCTACTGATAAGGACTACGACGGATTAGTCGAAATAATGAAAAGTTACATCGAGCCGAAACCTAGTGTTTGGGCCTGTCAAAACAAATTTATTTCT
>KZ651956.1:7083-39859 GCA_001010745.2 Gerris buenoi | reverse complement strand
ACATAGACTCTACCAATATAAAAACATTTTAACAAATTAATTAATTAATTAATTTCATTAATTAATTAAATTTAAAAAAAATCTTTTTAAAAATGAATGGGATAAATAAATTTATAAAAGTAATACAATAAATAAAAATTCAATTAATTATTCAATCTTGCTGAATCTTGGCATTTCGACTCTCTACCGATACAAAATCATTGTAACACATATAATAATTAATTAATTTATTTATTTTAAATTATTTATTTAAAATTGAAATGAATGAATACCAATATTTCCCTTCAGAACTAAAATGCAAAATATATAAAGGATTTATAATAAAAACTTGGTTTTTATGGGCTGGTATTATATCAACATTATTTCTCTCCATAATAAAAACTGTAACAGTTTTATCGCTCTTTAACACTGTATAGCGGTGTCGCTTTTGGTTTTACTAAAAATTTGTATTAGAAAAAAATGTTAGTCTCATTGAATATATGAAGTTAAATTTATCCCGACCTACTGTTCCAATTTTAAATATGAAGTTCACGTTTGTGGATAATGTTGTCCAACGAACTCGTCCTTGGGATTGGTAAAATAAACATGTCTACTAAATTTAATCAAAATCGGTCAACTTTTACTCAAGTTATCGTCACACCTTTCAGGGGACGCAGACAGACAGACAGACATGAGACCAAAAATGTTCCATGATGTCTGAAACGTATTTCTGTCTTGGAATTTAAAATCAGAGACATAACATTTTTTCGTTCTCAAAATTGAACACAATGTTTCCGTCACCTTCGGTAAGCTCGGAAGCAATATAGAGCTTACATTATAAAATATAGAGCTTTCAAACGAAGTGTGATCACAAGTTTGTACTATTTTGATATTTTAATTTATATATGATGTTTTATTAATCACAGAATTATTAATGATAGAAAATACAATATTTATATTTATAATTTATATCACGATGGCTCGGTGAATCCCAACTACTAGTAATTGGACTTACTCCGTGTCAAGCTCTTATGATAATAGCGAGCTAACCGGGGCCCTTAAGCTTACTAAATATGAAGGTGATTGAATTTATTCATTTTTTGTTCAGGACTCACTTTTCATATCTACTAGATCAGTGTAAAACATGTCTCACCTCTCTGGGATTCGAATGTTTTTTGTCCTTGAATCCAGAGGAGTTGTGAGTGCGCTCACTAATCTTTTATTAAATTGTAAATATGTTTTATTAATATTTCTTTTTAATCTATTTAAAAAAAAAAAAAAAAAAAAAAAAAAAAAAAAAATTGTATATAAAGATAATTCTTTATTCAGTGGGGTTAACATTATAAAGTTATCTAACATTTAACTAAAAAGCGTGCTCTTTTTTTAAAAATAAAAGAAATAATAATAAAATTACCAATAACCTGAGTACTACAGAAAAAAGAGGAATGAAAAATATGTTTCAAAATATATTAAAATAAACCCTTACACTTCTAACAGCTAATAACGATAAAAAAAAAAAAAAAAAAAAAAAAATGAAAATTTAATACATCTTTTACTAAACCAATAACTGAAATTTTATCATAAAATAATTTGTTAATTTCACATCGACCACAAACCACAATTACTTATTTAAAATGCTGGACCTTATTTTAAAAGAATTTGCTAATTTTAAAAGAAATAAAACATGTCTTGACCTTGTTGTTTTGACTTTACATCTATTAGAGATGCTACGTTGGTTTTATCTGACCATTCATCACTTACCAAATGCAATGGCAAGAACTGCCTTCTTTGAAGCCGATACGTTGGACACCTCAAAAATTGATGGGCCAGCGTTTCCCTCTCAGCGAGATTACATACCGGAAATATTTCATTTGTAGCGATCATAACTTTGCATAACTTTTTTTACATAAATCCTCTAATCATCACTTTTGAATTATCTCGTTGGTAGTACGGACCTGGGCCAGGACTCGTTGAATTGTAAACGGAAGAAACAGAGTCTAATTTTAATCTATTAAGTAGTAAATAAAATTAAGATTGTCACGAAGATAAACTAAAGTGATAACTTGGAAATTCAAGAAAATAACTTTAAACCTAATTTAAACGTTTTTCTTTTCTATAATAAATAACCAATAAGAGAACAAAGACGAGAATAAAAGAAAAGTCCTTCTCTTCAGAGAGATTTTGAGTTAATAAGGAAATGAACTTTTGTTACAAGAAGAATAATAGGGGTTAAAGGGAGGGGGAAGGTGGACTAAAAAGGACGAGGCAAAAACGACGTTTACTTCGTACTTTCTTTTCTTCGAGATACTTGCTCTTAAGTTTTACAAGACTTAGGAAACTGATTTCTTTCAACGAGAAAGAGATAGGGGGGGGGGGGGATTTTCTAAAAACCGAAAGAACTGGTTAGAAACCATCTGGTCCAAGCCAAAGGAAGAAAGAGAGAAAAAAAGTTTCCAATCTTAATAGTAGGGTAGTTGCTTTGACTCATTGATCCAAACAGAAAAGTTGGAAGGCAGAAACAGAGCTTGAGGGTTCGGGGGTAAAGAGTTTTCTGGGGGCTAATCAAGATCTTTTGGCAACAAAAGAGTCCGTGGGATGGGACAAAACTGAGTTGGAAACGGGAGGCATCTCCAGGAGAACTTATTCAACTTTTAATTGGTGAGATGGTACGTGCTGAGACTGGAAGAGGACCTGGGTCCTCAAAGCATCACCCCAGGGGTTGCCTTCCAGTCCCCTATAACACTTCCACGTCCTCTTTTATCCCTCCCTCAAATAACTAAAAACGATAATACTTTTTTTTTCCCCCACAACTCACTTCCCTAGAAAGAAAAAAGTAACTTGAAGAAGAATAAGAAAAAAGGGATAAACTTTAAACAGTTTAGTTAATAAAGAAAAACAATTATTTTTAATTTTATAAATTATAATGTAATATTTTTGTAATTGTGACAGAAGTTAGTTAAAATTAGCTTTTCTTTTAAAATTTACATTTTTCATAACTTACTCAAAAGAGTATTTTTATCTAGTGTTAAACCTATAAGCACAGATTATTTTTATATTTTATTATGTTATTGTTCTTTCTTCTACAGTTGACCGATTCCTGCACTTACCTACTATTATACCGCACTCGTTTTACTATATCGCACTCCAGTGTTCCAACTTAAGAACATAACGAACTTAAATCTAAACAAAGATTAAAAAAGTTATAATAATAGTAACAATGACTAATAATAATTATTTTTAACTAACTACATGATTTAAACACTATATACATCAAGTATAAAAAAGTAAAGATAGACAATCTAATAAAAGAATCAAATGTGATGAGTAAGTTATGATAAAAAATAATAACAGCACTTGGTCAGGTTTACTGAATCAGGCGGTAACACTGACTACAAACAGAACAGCTGGTTTAGTTGATATTTTAAAACCTTTTTACATGTTGATGAACATTATTATTTTATATTTTATTTACAGATTAAAAACTAATTGTAGGAAAATTTTAATGTGCAATTCGAGCTTAAAGTCTTTGCTGCAATCGAGAAACTTTTCACCCTCGCCTGCGGCTCGTGCGTAAAAATTTCTCTCGAGTGCAGCAAAGTGTCACTTTGCGCACTAGTTGCTCAAATAACTATTAGACTCTTCCAGTTGTATTAAAAATGAATATACTAAGCTGTTAAATAATTAACTTTTAACTTAGCAAAGAGGAAAAATATGCTTGTACTATAAACCTAAGCGCAAAAGCGTATTCTTTAATTTTTTGAATTACCGTTATTTCCATTCAATCCTTTTGAGAACTAGTGTATATTGTAAGGTTGTATTTATTGTTGCCCAAGCCTGGAATCCGAAACAAGTATGTTCTATCCTGGCCTGAGGTTTTTTCTACCTTACACACTAAATTTATCCCAAATTTTAAATGTTTAGCCGTTATCTTTTTCCCCTGCCTATAACAACAATATATAAACCTAATTTTATAGTATTACGCTTATAACAAGTAAGGCGCGCTTCTCGTACATGAGGCGATAATCGCCGGTTTCTGTACGATAAAGTTAAAATGATTAAGTGTACAATTTTAATAGTTGCATATTCTTTTTCTACACTTCAATTTCATACTTCTACACTTCCATTTGAAGAGACCTTTAAATAGATGTATAACATGTCATGGTGACTAAAAGCTTTCTTTCAGTCGCCCGCCATATTGACCGCCATGTTTGCGCATGTCTGTTGGCATGTTTCAAATCATAAACTACTATAGGAACATGAAATTTGGCACACAGGTGCATCTCGGCATTTGTGAAATCTGTACACTTTTGGATATTTCACACTTAATATTTCCAAGAAGGTGGCCAATATGACGAGTGACTAAGAAAACGTTTTTAGTCACCCATCCTCCACTTAGATTTCAACTTTGGACCGACACTTTAACTTTTTTAAGAATTTAACTTTTTTTCTTAGTTCAATTTTTTCAATACAAAGTTTCGTATGGAAAATTTCAAAACAAGAGATCAGTCACTGAGCTTGTAAAATATGTCTACGTTTTACCCCATAACCTGACGATACGGAACATACTAAGAAATAGGAAAAAATGGTTGGGAAAGCTGGTAGAGATAATATTATAATACGGTAAGGGGCGAATCCCGTTTCGGTATCAGACCCCATTTTACTTGAGAAAATCGTAACCAGTTTCGGCACCAGTACCTCAGGTACAAAAACGTTTACAAAAGGTCAACAAAATACATTTTAAATACATTTTCCTTTTAATTTAAAAAACAAAATCAGTCTCTCAGTAATGAAAATATTCAATAATCTCATCAAGTTAAAAAACCGAGCAAAAGAGACTTTTCTTCATTTAACTTGTCATTAAATCAAAATATTTGTTGAAGTTTTTTCTTATATTAAATAAATATTCCGTTACTGTTATTTCTTGTGATGTATATTTCATGTATTCTTTAGTAATGTAATTATATAATTCTGAATTATTGTACTCCTGACATTTTTTTCATTTTTACTACGTTTTTATTAGCTTGCTTTATTGTTTGTTTGTTTGTCCAGTACAAATCTGGCAATCGATTTCTAACTAACTTCCCGAGTAGCTAGACATTTGAAACTTTTAGAATAGCTCAGAACACGACGACAATGCATTATTCAAACATATTCAATGCCGAAACGACCCATCATTTTGCAATGTTCCGAAACGTACCAGGTGTTTAATCCTTTTTTAGCATTGGGGTTGCCGAAACGGGCTACTCCCAAAGTAAGTACTGTAATAAAGCATAGAAAATTTATAAAAAAAGGGGGAAAAACCCTAATGCAAGGCCTAACTGAACATCGGCACACTCATGCCAGGGTCTTAAAACCCTAGATGAAGCCATCTCCTCTATCCGTTCTTATCTGTCTTCACCCTTGGCTCTATCTACTGGGCTTTTCATAGAACGTTCGTAATACCCCATAGAGCCAAGAGATTGCTCTTGATATGCTTAAATAAATTTACACTGACAGTATCGTGCCTCCAAAAAAGATGAATTGAAAAACCTGAATACGTGACATTTACGCCCTATGGCCAACTTCTTTACATGTTAAAAATATTTCCAATAATATTTTTTAAATAGAAATTCATAGACAGCTTATAAGTTGTAAATTAAATTATGTATATTAAATTTATAATTTCCTTTGGGTCCAAGTTACAATCGTATTATTTTAATTATTAATTATTTGTCTATACAAAGACCAAATTTAACTAGATTCATTTATCGTTATTTTTTAAGATGTTTTTTTTTTTTTTCCTTTGAAAAATCTAAAACTCAATTATCTTTTAATTCAACTATCTTAATTTTATTGCTGATTTCGTATACGGTTGGTTAAATTGAATTTATATCTAAAAGTAATATCTAAACAGTAAAAATGTCACCTTTCTAAACTTGAATAAACATAAAATAATATGGATCATTAAACATTTTATCTTTTATTTTCATACCCCGTCTTATATTTTACCTGCAAGTGAAAAATAAATTTATTATATAAAAAAAACTTTTTTTTTCTTTTTTCAAAGAATAGAAATATTTTATTTTAGTCATTTTATTTTACTCCATTGAAATAAATATTTATTTATTTTTTGTAACTTTTTCTATCTGTATTTTTTTTTCTATTTATACGAATTGCAAGTTACTAGGAGGCTCTCTCTTACATTAAAGATAAGGTAGATTTATACAAGAGAAAACACGGAAAAAGACAATAACAGTAACAAAGACAAAATTAAATACAATAAAAAATGAACATAACAGTAAATAACAAAGGGAAAAAGTCTTAACGGATAGATCTTATTTAAGTTGTAATAGTTTTTATCTCAATACCTTATTTTGAGAACACACCTCCCTCTCGTTCTTTAGCAGCAAATAGAGATACTTTTTTCCCCCTTTTCTCTCTATCGTTAGAGATAGAGATAGAAAATTTACTTTTCATTGTTTCAATAAAATTATTAAACGTATTTCAATAACTTGATTGTTGAAATACAATTTTTTTTATTTATAATTTATTTTAGTAGTTTAAACCCTTTATCTCTTATTTAAAAAGTCTGTACAATATGCTTTTGGGTCTTTTTAGGATTTTTTAAAAATTTCCAATTCATTATTATCTTATCCATTGAACATTCTTTATTACCGACTTCTATATTTCGCTTCTACCTAAGGTTATAAAATCAGTTATTATTGGCTAATAAATAAAATTTGAACACAAATAGCAGTTGTAAACAATATTATTAAATTAATAATTCAAGTGATTAAGAGTGAACACACTGCCAATTAGAATGGCGTGTCCTTTCGCGTATACTTTTTAGGTTTTTAAAATCCATTATTGTCTAATTTATTTAATTTTCTCCGAATGAAGCCTGGTCGCATGGACTCAAGGTACCTATGCTCGCTGTGCTATTGAAGAGGTAGGTTTCACAGTTCGCGGACACACAGACCGACAGACAGACATGAGACCAAAAATGTTCCCTGATGTCGGAAACGGATTTCTGTCTTTGAATTTCAAAACAGTCGTTTTCAAAAGTGAACATAATGCTTCCGTTTGCCTTAGGTAAGCTCGGAAGCCAAATATGTGTGAGATTCTCGCGCATTACAAATGAAACTTGAGTTCTAAACAGTTAATTATATGCATTTCTATTATTGCATTTGTTGACGACTTTATTATTTCAGGATTAAGAAATGGTTATGTGGAATTTAATTGATAAATAAAATATTTTCATAACATTTTAGTCTATAATGGAGAAAAAACATGAAAAACAACATTTATAAATAATTATCATTATAATGCATGTAATAATACGCGTATATACAAATTCTATGTATTGAAAAATCATCTACCTCCATAGTACAATGGTTAGTATTCACATTTGCTGAATCAGAGGTCGGTGGATCGAGGCTCGTCCAAATGATTTTTACAGGTTTACTTGTAAATAAAGGGGGGATGCTCGTTACATACAATTGCGTTAATTCATTTCAAAAATCTATCACTTAAAACAGTCTTGAAACACAAACTGCGTTACACGATTTCGTTTCATCCAAGCCAATTTATTCTTCCGCGCCTAAAGGCCCCCGTATTCGATCAAACATTTTGACCGTGTATGGGGCTGTTTGATGTTTGCGCAAATATGAGGTTTTACGTCTGTGGCCGAAATATGCCCGACATCAGGTTTGCGAAATGTTTGACCGTGTATGGAGGCCTCAAAGGAGTTTCACTTAAACATAAGTAATTGAAATCTCTTAAGCATTTTGACTGGTATCACTGGCATTGAAGATGTCCACTAGTGGTTGAAAACCGGCTTTGTACAATAAAGTTATATTAGAGTAGATACGTTCACAGAAAGCCTACTTAAATATACAATTAAATTTTCATCTTAAAGTGTAGACAAGTGCTCATACTTTTTGCAGAAAAATAAAAATCTTACATTATTTTATTTCATCTGGAATGGGCATAAGAAGTGTTGAGTTAAAGGGAAAAATATATTCGAGAAGATTAAGAAATTTATATAAATAATGGATGTAAAAAAATTGGCATAAGTTTCTTTAGATGAATAAATTCGAAGTTAAGAAACTTATAAAAAAAGATTAAATTTCGTGACCCTGACTCTTTTTATCTAGAAAAATAATAATAATTTGAACGAGGGGGAAGGGGAGTAGTAAGATAAAGGAAACGGGGGCAACTTCAAGAAGGGAATAAACTTTTGAAAATAGGAAAAGAAAGAGGGTCTGTACTTTTGAAGGCGTTAGAAAAATCCTCTCTCGTTTGCTTTTCTTCTACCGAAAAAAAAGTGAGGAATGAAAATACGATGACTGGTGGGAGAGAGTGCTTGAGGCTTGAGGGATCTAGGGAGGATCAAACTTCTTTTCTGACTTCTCAGAGTTGTGAGGGAGGCATGGAACTGCGGGGTGCTTCTCTTATACAAAGTGGCTTGAAGCTACCCCCAAAGTCGTAACTCCTCCGCTAAGGGAGAGGACGAGTCCGATGTGTAAATGCAGCAGTAGGGAAGGGCAGAGCCCTTTATAGAACCGACTGCCTCCCAAGAACTAAAGACCTACTCTGAGGCTTTGGAGGACCTTGTGTTGAAGAAAAGCAAGGATAAAAAAAAACCCTCTCCTCTTTTCCCTCTTTAAAGGTTTATTTAAGGTCGAGAAATAGGAGATGTTAAGAAAGAACAGGAAAGAAACTAGAAAGGATTCGAACAAAAGACAAAAGGTCTGGGTAAAAGAAAAGGAAAAAAAAACTAGGAAAAAACACCCTTTTAAAATGGGAAAATTTTGCGCCGTAAAAAATGAAACATGGGGAAATTTTTACGATTTACAAATGCTAAGTGAGATCATGTAATGATATAGCAGGCGCGTTTTCTTTTTTTAGCTGTATTCATATTTATTCAATGGATAAATTCCCATTTGACGTCACTTCCATTACTGAATATAAGTTTTACTCCCTTCTTCTTTTTTTAATTTTTAAGCATATTAGGTACTCATTCTTGCTTCCAGTGTAAATTTAAGGTTTTTTTTCACTAACTGTGTGAATTCTCTTAATATTTGTAATTTACAACCAATGCCACATAATAGTAAAAAAAGGGTTCGCTACTTCAATTATTATTATGTGCTGTTTTTAAATCCATCCTATTTTTATCTCCTTAATATTTTATTTTTTCACCAACACCCGAAGTAATAAATCATTTACATGAGTGTAATATACAAAATAAAATCATTTATCAAATAAGACTTCTAAGTTAATGGCAGCTCGGTCTTTTTCTCCCGGTCAGAAGAAACTTACCGTGCTATTACCTCAGATATTGCGCGTTTAAGTTTTTACCAAGACTACAAAAAACAAAAAAATAAAAATAAATAAATAGACTGCCAATTTGTGTGGTACATAGCTTCCTCGCATCATATCATGTACTTTATTGTTATATTAACGTTCTATTACATTATATTACTTTATTGTTATATTAACGTTCTATTATGTTATATTACTTTATTGTTATATTGTATAAAAACTATAATAGTTTTTAGGGATCTTTAACACTTCATAGCGGTGTCGTTGTTGGTTTTACTAAAAAATTATATTTGTAAAAAATGTTTGTCTCATTGAATAAATGAAGTTTGATTTTTTCCCCGACCTAAAATTTCAATTTTAAATTTGAAGTTCACGTTTACGTGAGAGTTGCGCGTGAACGCTTCAACGGATAACTTTGTCCTACGAACTCGTCCTGGGACTTGGTAAAATGAACATCTCTGCCATATTACTGACATACAGACACGAGACTAAAAATGATCCCTGCTGTCTGAAACGGATTTCTGCCTTGGAATTTTTAAAATCGGAGGCATAAAACTTTTTCGTTCGTAAAAGTGAACACATTGCTTCCGTTAACTTCGGTAAACTCGGAAGCAATAAATAAAAATAAAATAATCAAAAGCTCCTTTCATCTATTATAGTAGATTATATCTATTATAGCTCTCTCGCAATAGGGGACAGGTAATCCTCGGGAAGACAATAACTTAACTTTTATTTGAATATAAACCACAAAGTTGTCGATTTATTATCGACATCATTTATCATTTATTATAGTTCATCATTTTTTATAGATTTTTTATTTCAGTTTTATTCTGGGTTTTCTGGTGATAGTCTTTGTTTTGTGAAACTACGCTTCCTCGAAGGTTGTAAAATCCAATGTTTCAGCTCCCCTCCCCACTCGCTTTGTTGAAGTAAAGAAATTGTCACCTTGAAGGCATCACCTCTTTCCGTAGCAGCTGTTAAGATGTTTACATATCTGTGTGTTGGAGGTAAAGGGCACTATGTGACAAATTGTAAATTTTTCAGGAGAGCTATTTTAATGATTTTTTTACTTATGTTTTGTAATATTAACAAGGCAAGGCGCAAGGCCATACTGATAAGACTAGTAGCTCTCTCACTCTACTAAGTGGTGTGGGTATAGGGCACTATCTGGACATAGTGCGAACATTATCTTAATTCTCTGGAGGTAAACAGTTACGTGTCCATATTGTGATCTTTACCTCCTCTGCATGTTGGTTTATAGTGCTTTTTCCAACTGGGTAAATCCGTGAGTTTTAGTTTCAGGACATAGTGCCTTGTACCTCTAAAAAAGGGGGAAAAAATAAATAGGAAACCTTAATTAAAACCTTAGTTAAAACCTCAATTTCGTAAAAAATGGAGATAGTGATATAGGAGAGTTAAGAATGGGAGAGTTCCTTGAGTATTCCTTTAGCTGTTGTACCCTATAAGTGTTGGTGGTAGTTGATGTCCAGTATACAGGCATTCCTCCCATGGCAAATTTTCAGACAATGGGATTTACCTCTTCTACATTTAATAATCTGTTAACATAATAGGTCGCAATTAGATCAGAAAAAGTGGAGCAATCAGATTGAGTCCAAATTTGTTAACCCTCTTTACTTGCTACAACCATTAGTATAGGGGTTTTCCGAAGCAACAGGTGAAGCCAATTGGGGCGCATCATCAATGAGTTTTTTTTTCCCCAAAAAATTACCATTTAAACGATAATAATGATATTAAAAAAAGATAAATGCTGATACTCTCCATTCGAATAACTTGTTTTCCCTCTTTTAACATCACCAAAAAAATAATTTCAATAATCTCTTATCTACATTTATACTTTTCCTTACCTTTTATGCAAAATTATTGTTTCCCCCCAACAGAATTACCCGTTTTGGGAGGTTTTAAGACCATTTGAGTAGTTTTACTCCACTTTAACCTTGAGTGTCGAAACTTGGAACAAAATGCCCCCAGAAAAATCAATAATTTGTGACGTCATTGACCCATTTTGCTTAATCAGCAAATATTTTAAAATTTTCCGATTGCGCTGAAATTTGCTCTAATTAGCCAAATTAACTAATCGAGCCTAGTGGACTTGATAATGTTTATTATTTTCGTAAATAATAAAAAATAACATGTTAAAATACAACAGATTATTGAAAGAAAAAATAAAACCACCACAATAACAAACCACCATCGAAACCGTTGTGTTCGTCAGAAAAACTGACATGATTTTGACAGTACATGTTTCGACATGTCAGGACAACTGACATGTGTTGCGAGCCACTCATGAACCCTTTCGAAAACATGTCGGGTAATTAAAAATCACCTTAATTATATTTCTCACAAAATAAGTTCCGTTCATGTTGTTGAGTTTCAATTATTTAACGCTTCTTTGGCAGTTTTTACTGGTCCGTTATCCCAATTTTGAACCACTTCCTGACTTTCAATCTTTCCTAAAGTTTGCACATTGAAACAATTTAGGTGAAGAATACAGAAACAAAAAAAAAACATAAACTTAAAGACCAGTTTTTAAAAAGATTTGGTTAATAAAAGAGATTAAATAATGGAGTTATTATTAGCATAGTTGTTATTATTATTATTTCAAAAAGAAAACACTCACTGTTTAGATAAGACTGATTAAATCAGCAGAACTACTGGGAACAGCACGATTCGAGTTTTTTCTAAATAATTTTTATTTGTTTCTTATATACTCATCTACTATTGGCACGAATAGCTGTGAATGTGAATGAATTAAATTTTCCAG
The DNA here is from genome assembly GCA_001010745.2 of Gerris buenoi. Classification (NCBI taxonomy): domain Eukaryota; kingdom Metazoa; phylum Arthropoda; class Insecta; order Hemiptera; family Gerridae; genus Gerris; species Gerris buenoi. Next base: position 27,795 of record KZ651956.1, on the reverse strand, counting down.
TATCAAAACTTTTATGCAAGAAAAATATTTATTTTTTTTATTACGCTATTATATATAAATACTTCTGTAATATAATAATATTCAAATCAAATCCAATTGCTTTTAGATAATCATTGAATTTTAAAACTATCTAAAATATCAAATTAAAAGTTTCGCTTATTGAAATAAAGATATCATATTTATAAGCTGACGAAGTAACTGTTAAAGAAGCCATCTAGATAGTTTAATGTATCAATTTTCCTAACTTATTTTCAGAAACGCTTAACTCAAAACAACGTTTAATTTTTTTCTTCTAAATATAAAAAAAAAAAGAAGAAAAAAAAAAAAAAAAAAAAAAATGAAGAAGAAAAAAAAGTAGAGCAGGAGGTGCCGATTTAATTTAATGCTCAACTTTTAGTTTCTAAGAGTTTTTAAGTGAGTATGTGAGATCATGGAATGAACCGCCTCCGAGCATTAATGGTATTAAGAAAGTTACAGAGCTGTTATTTCACTCGGTGTGTGGAATCAGGAGATTCGGAGAGTAAAGTATTCGGTTTTACGAGGGGGTTTGGCTTAGGATAGATAACCGAGAAAGGGATTTTATTCGACAGAGAATCGGATAATGAGGATCAAGAAGGAAATTCTGCGAGGAAGGCAATCTCATAAGAGCTAATATATAGAAAGAAGAGCTTGCACAGAAACTAATAGTTTGTGGAAGAAGCTTTCTCGGTTTCACTGTCGCCTCTTTACTTCTCCACGATCTATCCTAACTCCTTTAATACATCGCTCCTTAAAACTGATGTTTTCTATACATGAAGTCGCAGAGATTAAACTGAATCGCGCAATGCTTTAAACCTCTCTTAAGCCTTTGAGTACGATCTTCTTCGTCGATTATTCTCTTATCTTTTCATTGGTCGGTTTTCATGAAACCCGAAACACTCTTCTCACACAGCTCGCGTAAGTCTTAATTCGGATTTCATTCTAAAAAGGGGCTTTAAAGTATAATGACTTTAGACGAGGTGGAATAAGCGAATTTTTATCCAGGATCAGTCAAGTCCATTTCCACAAGACCAAATTTTTCATGATTTGTTAAGCTTTAACTGGGTAACATTAAATATTGGAACCTAATTTAAGACTACTAGAACGATTTGCCACAATAAAAAGCATTAACTGAAGATTCATCTAAGATTTTATATCAATGTTGACTTTTAATTCATTTAAACTTTAATGTAATCAAATTTTAACTTTTAATCTAAATCTTTTGTTAGACATTGAAGACAATCACTAGTTATTGAAAGCTAGCTTTGTACAAAAGTAAAGTAAAGTCACTATTAGTGGGAGAAGTCTTTCCTCATTTCTTTTTTTCTTTTTTTTACTACGTTTTTATTAACTTGGTTTCTTGTTTATTTGTTTATTTGTTTGTCCGATACAAATCTTGCAATCGAATTTTAACTAACATCCCGAGTAGCTAGACATTTGAAACTTTCAGAACAGCTCAGAACACGATGACAATGCATTATTTTAATATTTTTTAGTAATTTTTCAGCAAAATTTAATTCGTTTTCAGAAAATTTGCTGAATGAAAAGTTAGTTCGGAAAAAATCCGCAAGTTATTTTATTTGTTTTGTCATATCCCATAATATTTACAATCTTCATTTTGGCTGGTTTCAAATTTATGATTTTTATAAATAAGAGATAAACATTAAGTGACAGCAAAACAGGAAATATATCGATTATATTATTTCAAATATATCGACGGCTCGGTTTAAGAAAATTTAAAAACATAGTATATAAAAAGTTCTTTTTATCTTGCAATTATTTTCAATATTAAGTAGTTTTGTATGGGAGTGTGTAAGCACCTCTGAAGCCTATCGTTACCATTGAGTTTGGAAGTATACCTACTTTGACTAGACGAAGACCTAAAATTTGATATGTTTACCTGCCCTTTAATCCCAATTTATTTGGTTGAATGATGTGACAAATTTTAATGCATTTTTGGTTGTTTGATGTAATTTATATAAACATTCCTCTTATACGTCCTTAAAGTTCCCTTCGTCCATGATCTAGCCAAATTCCAACATCCCAATCCTTTAATTCACAACCTGTCTTTACCATTCATTCATTTATGGAAATCCTCCTCGACGTCTAAAGAGGCAGTGGGCCACGTGATCTATTGAACAATGCTTAACATCTAAAGTAAAAAAAAAAAATATATTGTATCAATTTTTGTAATAATTCAAGCTAGTATCTGTAAGTACTGTTAATGGACAGTACTCACTTCAAGTCACTCAAGTCATTGTAAAAACTCTCATCAAAATTGCTTATAATATGTAAAATTAGTTATTGCAATTTTCTTATAAATAAATTAAAAAAAAAAAACTCTTATCGTTTCCTTTTCTTTAGTTAGTTCATTTCTACATTAAAACAAATGTCCTGTTGGCACCCTTTTACATCAAATATATAAATAGAATGAAATATTAAAAGAAATCGGGTGTTACTTTTTCATTTTATTTCTATACTAGCTGTCCTCTTTAATTAATTTCATTTTATTTTTTCTGGAGTGAAATTAAAAAAGTTGATATTGTAATTATTGGAGAATTTCTGTGTCACCATTTAATAAATGTTAATTCAACATTCCTTATCTCCAAATGACGTTGGGGGGTTTGAAAACAGAAAGCGCACTTTTAATTAATAAGTGTCTAAATATTAGAGGAATTGTATATAAATCTCAATTTACAGAAGAAAGGAAAACTAGTTTATCTTTGGCTGAGTAGGAGGCGTTTCTTAGTATATCCCAAGTTGAGTGAAAGGATAAGCTTAGACCCTTTCCAAATTTAACTCTGATTCATAGAGGGATAAACATCATTAACTGGAAGTTTTCGGATTAGTCAAAGGCTCAAGACTATCCTCGGTTACTTTGTTGAAATGCACTTTAGAACGAGTTGTCCAACTTAATGGTCTTTGGAAATGCTGATAATACTTTCTATAAATTCCTGTGACCATCATCTTATTTACTTATGTATTCATCATGATTTGTCAAAACTTATCTCTCCACATAAATCTCGTCATTAAAATTTCTAGTTTTTACCTCATCTTAAAGTAATTTCACAGGCATGACAAGTTACTTCTGAGGTATTTCTTTGTAAATTTTTATAATTTCTTTTGACGCCGACGTAGCTCCTTGTTTATAGCATTGATGTAAGGATCATCCTTAGTTCTATTCTTGGAGGAGAGGGGAGGTGTAGTTTGGAGTAGAGTTTTATCCGTCTTTCTACTTTCCTCTTTAATAAATCAATATTTTTCAATTGTATTTAATGATACAATTGCTGGAATCCCAGAGAGGTGAGACATCACGCTATTGATGCATCGGGTAGAAGAGTAAAGTAGCTGGATTCCCCCATCTTTTTATAACCATCATTTGTGGATCGCAACGTAAACTTTAAAAAAAAACTTCTTGCATGACAGTGAGACATTTACGTTTACGCTTATTGGTACCAACGATTTTCAGTGTCGTTTTTTGGTAACACATATGTAACGCTTTTTAGTGTCTTTTTGGTAACGCTTATGTAACTTTTTTTGAGTATATGTACTAAAATAAATATATAAAAATTTAAAAAAAATCGACCGTGCAGATTCTTGCGTTTGTAAATTAGAAATTAAATCGAATGAATGAAAGTACTTTCCTTCTTTTCCAGTTCATTAAGAAGTAATCTTTAAGCTTCTTCACCCATATTTTTTTAATAATGGCAAAATGTTTTAGTTATAAGAATAAAAAAGTCCGCTGACGAGCGTGAGGGATTGCTGGAGTGGTAAACGAGAAGCGAAGTGAGTGAGACGTGGGGAAGGTAGCCGATTGAGGGAGAGGTGGGTAGGCCCTACCGAGCGCGGTAGGGGGAGACATATCGAGAGCGGGCAGATTGGATTGCTTACCTCCTATATCCTCCTAACTCCCTGTTACACGTGTAAACGTTTTTGTTGTCGATTTTTGGTAACGATTTTCGAGTTTATGTGCCATAGCCAAGACATCAACATGTCAAAAAAATAATAATTATAAAACTAAATGTTCCTATTTTTTTTTTTTTTTTCCCCGGGGGACTTTTTCTTTATTAAGAAAAAAGTCCGAAGCAATAAGACCTCATGAGTGGATCCAAGGTGCAAACCCGGTTTAATAGTCCAGCCTACAGTACCCTATCCTCTTAGCAAGCTGACAGACCCACAGAAAGTGAGCTCCTTGCTTAGGGGAAGTAACCTTAGTTCTTCAATTGGCAGGATGGCTAAGCCAAAGATTCTCCACCTCAGGTGTGTTAATGCAGGACAGCTGCTAATAAGATGAGAAGGGGTTTCATCCTCTTCCTCGCACAGCCTGCACACTGGGCTATCTGCTAGGCCAAGAAGATGTAGATGCCGTTTTAGCCTACAGTGTCCAGTAAGAAATCCTGTCAAAAGATGACAGGTTTGTTTTTTGAGCGAGAGCAGCGATCTAGTAAGATGCTGAGATGGTTCCCGGATCATAATTTTAGATTGCCGCATACCCGAAGCAGTGTTCCAGATTCTTTTCATATCTAGCCTCATGAAGGTCCTTATGGAATGTTTCACTCCACATCGTGGCACGCCAACAACTGGTTCTGGTGTAATTGGGGTCAAATTGGAACCCGTCTTAGCTAACTGGTCGGCCATCTCATTCCCCTCAATGCCACAATGTCCAGGAACCCATATCAGTTGTACGTTGTTAAGTTGTCCGAGAGTGTTTAGATAGCCTTTGCACTCAGCAACCAGCTTAGATGTATATCTTGGGGCAACCAATGCTTTGATCGCTGCCTGGCTGTCTGAGTAGATTCTGATTTGTCTGTTAAATATTTTTTTATCCAGGATAATTTGAGAACAAGCCAAAATTGCATATACCTCTGCCTGAAATACGGTGGCATATTTGCCTAAGCTCACACTAAGCTCATATGGGGGTTCTGCACAGAAAACACCAGCCCCCGATAATTCTTCGATTCGGGACCCGTCGGTGAACCACATGTCTGTTCCTGATGGTATTTGAGGATCATCTCCAGGTTCCCAGTCTTGTCTTGAAGGAAGTAGATACTCCCAGCTAATGTCAAAGTCCCACTGTGGTATCATAGAGTCCTGCACCATCACTACTTCCGGGCAGATTTCTTTGATAGAATTCCATATTACACTGTGCCCTATACCGTCATATCCCATCCATAAACCAGCACAGTGCAGGCGATATGAAGCTAGCATAGCTTCGTACTTCAGGTATATCTCTAAAGGTGGTAAGCATAGCATAGCCTCAAGTGCCATAGTTGGTGTAGTTTTCATTGCTCCTAGTATACCAACACAAGCCGTTCTCTGAAGGTGCTGAAGTGATTTCTTTGCAGTTCCTATGGATATCCTTGGCCACCAGACGACACATGCATAGGAAAGAATTGGTCTCACCATGGCAGTAAAGATCCAATGCAATACTTTAGGTTGTAATCCCCAGGTGGGACCAATGGCCTTCCGGCATACCCAAAAGGCCGCCATTGCCTTATTCAGTTTTGCTTCAAGATGAAGTTTCCAGGTCAGTTTTTTATCCAAAATTACACCTAGATATTTTACTGAGTCTGCGAGGTTAAGCTTCTTCCCACTTAGCATCAGCTCTGTACTTCCTTCCAATTTTCTTTTTCTTGTAAATAGTGTCACCACTGTTTTTTCGGGATTAACCCCGAGGCCGTGATTATAACACCATCTTTCAACAGAGTGAAGAGCTCTTTGTGCCAGCTCAAATACTGTGGTAGTGAACTTGCCCTGAACCAGAACTGCTACATCATCTGCATAAGCTTGAATGTAAATCCCATCTTTCAGAATAAGCTTTATGAGACTATCTACCACAAGGCACCAAAGTAACGGTGAAAGAACTCCACCTTGTGGACAGCCTCTTCTTATAGCCACTTTTATACTATGTCCATTTCTCTCAACTTTAGCTAGTCTAAGAGATAGCATTGATCTGATCCATGCCACAATAACTGGGTGAACACCATGGTCAGAAGCAGCTTGACTGATAGATTCAACAGAAACACAATTAAAAGCCCCTTCGATGTCCATGAAGAGTCCCAGCATCAGCTGTTGCTTGTTGAGGGCTCTTTCGATTTTACAGACTAAATGGTGAAGAGCTGCCTCACAAGATTTTCCTGCTTGATATGCATATTGCTGCTTGCTAAGAGGTATGGTCATGTTGTCTCTAATCCATCTATCCACCAGCCTTTCCAAGGTCTTTAATAAGAACGAAGTAAGACTGATGGGTCTGTAAGATTTAGGAAGAGTAAAATCAGGTTTGCCCTGTTTTGGTATAAAAACTATGCGAACCTCCCTCCAGGAGCTAGGGATAGTTCCTTGAGAAAGGAAGGTTCGGTAGATCTTAACTAAATCGTCAATAATCAAATCCAGGCCTTGTTGGAGCATTATTGGCATAATCCCGTCACAGCCAGGAGATTTAAATGCGGCAAAGCTTTTCACTGAAAATTCTACCTTATTGTTAGTAATAATAATATCTGCCAAGGCTTGAGCTCCTTCCACAGGTAGAGCCATAGGAGAATCAGATGTTTCAATGTCCTCACTTATATCAGAGCCAGGCATATGTGTATTTACCAGATATTTAAGGGCCTCCTCCTCTGAAGAAGTAAATGTGCCTCCAGTAAGCAGTAAGGGACCACTACACATATCTGTCGGTGCTTTGGAGAGAATCCGGTGAAATCTGGCTGCCGGGGCTATTCCCCCAATATCAGCACAGTATACTCGCCAAGCATCCCTCTTAGCTTTTTTAATTTGTGCCTTGTATTTTCTGCGGAGGGACTTATATTCCTCCCAAAGTTCTGGCAAATTATTTCTCTTAGCTTTGTTCAGGATTCTATTAACCTGTCTTCTAAGAGATTCTACTTTATGAGTCCACCAAGGTGTTGAGAACCTTTGGGAACGGACTTTTAATGGACAACTAGTTTCATAAGCTGTACTTATGGCGGTTGTAAGTGCTTGTACATAGTCCTCAGTTTCTTTGAGTCCGTTGGGACAGTGTCCTAATTTGTCGAGTTCTTCTTTGAGCACCTTTCGATAAAGGACCCAATCGGTGGATCGAATGTTCCTGAATCGTATCTCCTGCGGAGGGGGAACTTTTATCATGAATAGGATGTGCCTATGGTCCGATAGAGACTCATCCTGAATAACATGCCAATCCTTAACACATGTTAGTAAATCTTCTGTGCAGAAAGATATGTCAATCACTTCTTTTCTTCTTGGTGTGAAGTAAGTAGGGATAGCCCCGTTATTAAGGACAAAAAGCTGTGTGCTAGATAAAAATTCGAGGAGAGCTGCACCTCTAGGGTTAGTGTCACTGCTACCCCACACTAAATTATGTGCATTAGCATCAGCACCTACTAGAAGAGAAAACTTATTTTCCGTGCAGAAGTTGATTAGATCCACAAAGCAAGATGGAGGGGGCAAATCCGGAGAGTCATAGGGCAAGTAAAGTGAGCAGACTATTATGTCTCGCTTCCCATGCCCCAGCAGACTCCCATTAAGCTTTACTGCAACCATATCCCTTCGGCAAAACTCCGGTATAAGTGTCGCGTTTATATTCCTAGTTATAATACACGCTCGCGGAACCTCACTATCTGTAGAATAAAAAATAGAACCCCCTGAAATTCCCAACCCGCGTATAAGTCCCTTATTTACATATGGTTCTTGAATTAGGCCAACATTCGCACTTACATCTAGAAATTTCTTACAAAATACTGTGCTAGCAGCACCCCCGTGCTGAATGTTGGCCTGTAAAAACTTAATTTTATTATTTAACCTAACAGTCATTATGGGGAGAAAAACGTTTCTGGCTCATTATCCTCCTCTCTTACTATTATCCCTTTAACCCCCTCTTTTGTTTTCTTTCTTCCCATGTGAGAAGAGTCTGAGTCATCTGATTCCTCACGTGGTCGAATTCTTGAAGGGGCGTCTTCTGCTTCTGAAGCTGAACTGGCAGTGGGACGATCTTCTCGGTTATTCATGCTTCTGGCTCTATTTGCTGCCTGACGTTTTATCTCATTTTTGTATTCTGGACATTTTGTGTCCGTAATACTGTGCTGGAAAGGGCGACCTTTCTCCTTGCATGGCAGGCAGATAGGCCCCTCATTGGCTTTAGGACAGTCCTTTTTCCAGTGGCCAATAGCTGAGCAGTGCGTACACGCTTGGGCAACTTCTTTACACTGAAATTTATGATGACCCATCCTCAAACAACGCCAGCATCTCGCTGTCCAGACGTGGTTTTTGATTGCCAGTCGAGACCACTCTATACTCACATATCCTGATTTTAGTAGTCTCTCCTTCATTTCAATAGGGAGCTCAACCACCCAACGAACAAATTTTCCTCCCTTGATCCATCCACAAGGTATGCTGTATCTTAAGAATACCTTGCTTTTAAACACTTCCTTACTATAGAATTGTCTCAAATTTTTTTCCCACAGTTCATTTAGTATGTCCTGCTGTGAGACATCGGCGTGGATGCCAACTATTTCTATAGCCTCTCCAGGCATTGTTGGTAATGTAGCCTTGAGGCCAAGTTCGCTTAGCCTGTCACAGTGAAGAAGTTTATCTCTACCTTCACTTGAAGAGCATTCGAGGGCATAAGCAATGCCTTTGATTTTACTCCTCATACCAACAACATTGATGTGCGTTATTAGAGGTCTAAGCTTTTCCATCAACACACGTCTTAGTGCCTCAAGGCTTTTGATGGTAGATTCATTCACTGGGCTTATTATTACTGTCCTTCTCAAGTCCATGGGTGGTGAGACTGCCTTGTTCTTCATTGGGGGCACATTTCCCGCCTTATCTCCTACTAATGATACATTGGATGGCCTAGTCTTGGTAATCTTGCTCTTCCTTTTCTTTGTCTCCCACTTATTTTCTTTTACTCCTTCTCCCGACGTAGCTACTACTGTTGTATTGACATCTGATTGGAGATTCTCTTTGACTACACTTGCGAAAGACACCTTTTTAGGTAGACTGAAATTTGTTTCCAGACTCCGTTTTACAGGGACTGGTACAGCGACCTGATTACTTGGTGTTATGGTTTCGGCTGCAATAGTTTCAGCTTTAAGTGTCTTATTAGCCTTGCCAGATGTTTGTGAGTTTATTTCTCCTCTCGCTCTCATGAGAGCTATTGAGAGATCACTTGTGGCCTGCCGGGCAATAGCAAGTTCTGTCAAGAGTGAGTATGTGTCATTACTCTCTAATTTTGAGCCTTCAGAGAGACCTAACTCTCTGACCTTTTTGTCCAATCTCTCCAGAGCATCATACGCAGTTTTGACAGTAGCACTGCCAAAATCTTCTTCCCTCCAATAGCTGCTGCTTCGCTCTGCTACTCCTTTACTTGACTTTTTCTTGCTGGGAGCTCCTCCTTTCATTCTTAGTGGCCTATGAGAGTTCTCTTCATCCGAGCTTGTTGAGCTAATAGAAGATAATGACTCACTCTCAGATTCTGCAGAGTCCCGGATATACTGAGCAGTTTGGCTCAGAGTAATTTTCCTCGGTAAAGGTGTCGGTATCTCCTCGTTCTTTTCATGTCTTTTATCTTCCTCCTTAGAGAAAGCCACCACGATCTCTCCTGCACCGACTTTCCTTATCACCTCTAGGTCAGCTTTTCTTCTGACCTCCAAGGCTCTGATTTCCTGTGTGGCCAAGTTTTTTAATTCCTTGGCCTCCTCTTTTGATTTTTTATTTTTTATTCTGTCTAAATTTGCCTTTACATAAGAAATCCTCTGTGCGTAGAGTTTCTTCACTTGTTTCCTCCACTTTCTACAAGCCAGTATTCTTTGTTTGGCCTTCCCCAGCTCTATCCAACCTTTTACTACCTCAGCCTTTCCCTCAGTAGATAACACGGTTTTCTTTTTGTGCTCTGGGGCAAGTGCCTCAATCAGATCGGGAAGAAATCCATCATTTGGCACAGATTTAATCTGCACCACATGCGGTTTTATTTCACCTACTACGGCTTTCTTTCTCTGACCTAACGAGGACGCTAAAGCCAAGTCCCCTAGAGTTTTGGCAAAAACACCTGCCATAATTCCTTTTTCCATTATTAAAGGTTCTGCCCTTTTTGTCCGATCTTCCGTATTAGTGGAAGCGTCGTTTAGCCCAGGGCCCTTCCCGTACTCATTAGGGTCCCACCAGTAGCTGGAGTTTAAACTCTGACTTGATGTTGTCCTGGCGTAACGACGGTCCCATTCTCCAAATAGCTCGGACCAGTCTTGGCTTGTAGCCGAGCCTGACCTAGGTAAGGACGTGGAGCTTGTGGACCCTGACCTTAATCCCTCAGATGGGTCAGGCATTGATGCTTGAGTGGGCCAGCTTATCCCACTAAAAGATGTTCCTGCAACGCTCCGTGGTGGTTTCAACTCACTCCAATGAAACTTTGCCCAAGGATCAGTCCAATATCTTGTTTTAATCTCCTCGCTCCTGTCTAAAGGGATAGACATAACCCTTAGCTAAACTCTGAAAAGCCACTAAAACAGCTAGGGATCAAACTGCCTGAGATGTAAAATAAAGAAATAGAGTGTAAAGAGATATTAGTTAAACAAAATAAAATATTATATTAGCCCATACATAATAAGAGGGTTTATGATTATAACAAAATTATTACATCATAAATCCTACCGTGAAGAGAAAAAAAAATTAAATAAATGAATAAATAAAAATAAATTAAAATACATAAAATAAAACACTAAATGATAGAAAGAAGAAAAATAATGATAGATACATATAATAATATAAATAATACTGGGGCTGAAGAGAGGTTTTAGAATGTAAAGTCAGCTTTACGTTTAAAATCTCAAGAAGGAGTAAGAAAATAAATATAATAATAATTATAAAAATAAATAGTCGATGTTTATATATATAATTATGTAATAAGAATAGATTTAAATTATCAAAGGCATTTGATTTAGTCTTCCAATGATTTATTATTGCTGAGCAAAGCAAAACACAGAGAAACTCGAGAACAGAGAGCTGAGCTGGAATTAGGTCACCAATCCAAGGCACCAGCTGGTCTAGCTAAATATTACTTTGAACAAAGTAAATATATAATAAGAATTTATGTATATATATAAATATTCATGTGCTAAATTCTTTATTCAGTCAGAACTTAAGTGCAAAATTATATTCCAAATTTTTCTTTACCTTGATGTCGGCTCTGTAATCAGACCTGAGTTGTGTATTTATCCAAATCTTGCAAAGTAGAAATAACTTGATAAATAAATAACTTGCAGTTAATTTACTTCAATAAAATTTTGTCACTTGTTAAGCCTCACTGAAAAATCACGAATAATAAACTAATAAGTTAGCTATTATCTGCATATAAAAATTAGTCACTTTAGTCCAAACAAATCACAAATATCCAATCACTATAGCTCTATTTATGCAGAGAGCTTGTAGAACAGGGAACAGTAGATGTTGCCTCTACGGAATCCAGAACTCAACACCAAATGTTCCTATTTACATAGATAATTATACTGAATAAGTATGACTAAGTTTCAATGGACTAAATACCACATATTTATTTATAAATTGTTTATTCAACAAAAAAAGGTTTATAAATAAATAAAACACACAACAAATAAAATATATTATATACTTTAAAGTAAAGATGTTTCGTGAATGTATAAACTTTTGTATAAAAGTTTTATAGACTAGAACAGAACTGTTTGGAGTTTATATATTTTGTTGTTTTATTTTCCTCTGGGAGTAAAAAGCAAGATGTTTTAAATTGTAAAATAGAAACGCAGGCTGAAAGAAAGGATAAATTGAGAAATAGAATGGATGACAAACGTACTAAGTTCTCAAGGTCTAAATATGCCAATTTCTATTGAAACTAAAGTCGCTACCGATTCCTAACTTTATTTTACCAAATGAAAGCTTACTAAGTCGGTAAAAAAAATGGACAGGAATGAAATGTTGAAGAGACAAAAACTTATGGGGGGATACAAAAAAGTTGTTTTTTTTATTACACTTATACAAATATAGCTTCAAATTCAGGTTCTCCTCTTATTAAATTTTATTTATTTTAATAAAATATAGCGTTTTAATATTAAAAAAAAGTGGGAACAATATATTCTCAAAGATGTAGAGTTTGCAAACTTCTTCTTTTTTTAATTCAGTATAAATCTTATTTTATATTTATTTCTTTTGAAGTAAATATTAACGTATAAGTATGTTTGCGAAACTTTTATTAAAATTCCAACTTTATCGTGGTTGACGTTAATGAAGATATTTATTTTTTATTTTTTTTATGTTAAATGTCTAAAGTTATTTATTGTATTTTGTGTTTTTTCTTATACGACGTCTATGATAAAGTAGTATAGTATATATAGTCGTATGATAAAGCACACCATTTGATATGATTAATCTAATTAAATAAATTTTCTTACATAACAATGTCAATGTTTAAGAGAAGTTATAACCAAGGATCTTATAAAGGGGATGGAATGTTAAGAAGGGGTTTAAGGCAAAATGTGACCCCATAGAGATAAGAGAAATTGGAGAAAAAAGCATGCTGCACGACCTTTGAACTGGGACAAATAACCTTCTTTGATAATTTCAAGGTTTACTTCTGGTTAATTTTGAATCAGGTTATAAACTGATTATTAACTCTTAATTATAAATAATGAACAAGTCACTACAAACTGCTAAATATAGTCGAAATTATCAATCACAAACCCTCACAAACAGCACAAAAGAAGAAACGGAGAAGAAGCACGGGAGAATATAACGCAAGGGAGAGTACAACGCAATCTGTTGATTTTTTATTACCTGCCGCACGTTTCTTGGTAACCTATAACCAAGAGGAAGGTAATTTGTCCATTGGAGCTCATATTTTACATATCTCCATGGGGTCACTTTTTTGCCGCAACCCTCTATCCCCTTTATATAAGATCCTTGGTTACAACTTTCTATTGAGTATGTAGTATGTTCAGTGTTGAGTACAGCATACACAGTAAGTATGTATGTACAGTCAGTTGAGTATATACAGGGCAGTTCAGTGTGAAGCCAATGGCGGAGACTATGAATTTAGCGCTTTCTCAACGTTTACTATGTACACGTATGCGGAATATAGTACACAAAAATTGTTGTTTGTTGTGGGAAAAGAATCTAAGTACACTGCTGGGCCCATTTAACGCATACCTTCTTCTTAAAATTTTAATTTAATAAAGTAAAGTAAGTTTTTTTTGGCCAGACAGCTTTTTGCTATATCGCCTTGGCTACTCCTACACACACACACACACACACATATATATATATATATATATGTGTGTGTGTGTGTGTCTGTATAACTTACCCTACTTCTTTTCACCCCCAAAAATATAAAATTTCAAACTATTAAAGAGTTTGAATTGTATAGGATTGCTACTATGTATCATAATTTCGTTATACCTACTTTACAAAGTTCAATGAGGTATGAATAAAGTAAAAGTGGGGGAAACTCTTGAATTAAAAGAAACTATATTTAACCTAATAGTAACTTATCTTATTTCTTTTGTCGTAAGTTTTTTATTTACTTTTTCTTCCTGCAATAAAACTAAAAATTCTAATTTTTTTCTAAAAACTTTTTATCGGTGTATTTATATTACAGAACTTAATAACCATTTTAATGATAGGTTAAGGTATGGTGGTATGTTGTAATCAAATACGATTTAGTTTGTTTTTAAACCCTATAATTTATTAGTTTCAACTTTCTGTGTAACGTTATAATTTTTTGTTTAAACCTACAATTGGCTTCTTTTTTAACTTTTATTTACAAAACTAAATAATTCTTAATTTCATTTTAATTTTTTTTGTTGTTCCGAATAAAGTTTGGTTTTGTCAGGAATTAGTTACAATTGATAGAGTATTTACAATCGATTGCTGAGTTAAAAATACATCTTAAAGCCACCAAACTATTGGACAATTTGTTGTCTACATCATTGAAACTGTAAATAAATTGGTTTAGTCGCCGTTCAAACCGTTAGTAATTCAGTTTCTATCTATTGAATAATGTATTAGAATAATTCTAGATATTTGAATACAACTGAATTGTCAATAAGCAATCCATTGTACGTAGACTATAAGGTAATAATCTATTTTCATATCTCATATTTATTCTGAGAAAAGGACGGAACAACTATGTTTGGATTCTTTTATTGAAATTCTACTATTTTATATCTTTGGTTCTTGATATAATAAATCGATTAGTGTTTTCTCAAAGATTCGTTATTTCTATTGAATTTATCTATAACGCATTTTATTTCTTTTCGACTTGTTTGGTCAATTTGTTTTTCTGTCATAAACTACATAATCAATAGTAGGTAGGATATTTCTTTGGAATATATTTGGAAAATTCTCTCTCATATACTATTTGAGGCTAAATACTACTAAGAGTAAACTTCGCCCATTTTATGTCAAACCAAGACATCAATTCAAATGTAATATGTTGAATTATCCCTTGAAAATGACATGTATCACAATCTATATACCTAGTACTAGCAAAACCCGTCAGACGTTGTCCTGCCTGTGTATAAATATTTACCTCTGTATATTTAAATATGGGTGATGTGCATGTAATCTGTAATCTATTTTCATTGTAGAATAATGAAAGATGGCTTATACTGATGAGATTCCATAATTTATAGATATAAATATATGGCTATGTACTGGTTTGACTTGTTTACCCCATACCTACCCCGTAATGAACTTTATACATTTTTACTTTTTCATATAAAGAGAAAGTATTGTGATGGCGCGAAAATTTGATTTGGAGATTTTGATGGATTTACACGTTTTGAGGTCCTCTGAGTCCAAAAAGTGGTTTTAAAGAAAAGTCTGTCTGTCGTCTGTGCAGACGCCTAGAGCCTAAACTTCTAAGCCGATTGTTTTATAGGTGTTTTGAGAAACTAAACACATTAATAATTAAGTTCGACAAGTATATTATTTAAAACATAAGAATACAAGAAATAAGAAACGACATTATGATGGACTGGCTCTGCCGCCATACCATATAAGACAAGACTCTAAATCTTGAAGGTTACAATACAAACAAGGTTACACTGTGAGCAGTGTTGCTTCTATAACNACACTTTTGAATGTGCACGTTAAGAAAAGTTTAACGAAACAATAAAAAAATTAAAATATAATAGTACACAAGGTATAAGTTTTATTAACATAAATATAAGTAATAACATATTACACTTTTTTTTCTTCTTCTTTTTTTTAACATTAATCACAGAATCGTTTAGGTAAAGTGATCTTTCTTCCTCGTTTAGAGAATTTATCATTATTGTTAGACGTAAAGTTCATATTATCATTTTTATTGGACATTTGGGCATTTTCTACTTGAGTTGAATTGTTTAGACTCATAGGCTTAAAAGACAGATAAGTATTTATGGGCTTATGGTCATTTGTCTTTAAGTTTTCTAGCTGGATTGAATTATCATGATTTGAAGGAGGCAGATTAGAATTTGAACGATTTAATAATAATTTTCTATTTCTTATATAGATAGCACCATCCTGACTCCTTACTTTATATTTTCTGTTATCAAGGACTTCAACAATAGTTCCTGGTAGCCAATGACCAGATGGCATCAATTTATAATGACATTTATCTCCAATGTTAAAAGGTTTAAGAGGATGAGCTTTATTGTCATGATACTGTTTGTAGTTGGACTGACTTTTAGAGATGACTTGAGACTGTTTCTCTGAGTCTTCAATTTTAGGGAATAAAAGTTTTTCATTTATAGGTAAAGTACAACGTAATCGACGCGACATCAATAATTGTGCTGGAGACGGTGAGTTAGATTTAGGAGTGTTACGTAGGTGAAGTAAGGCTAGATATGGGTCTGTGCCTGAATCTTGGCATTTTTTAAGCATGGTTTTGACAATTTTAACTGCACTTTCAGCCATCCCGTTAGACTGGTGATGGTGAGGCGAGGACTTAATATGGAAAATATTCCATGACTTGGCAAAATCAGAAAATTCTTGGGAATTAAAGGGTGGTCCTCCATCAGTAATTAACTGAGCAGGGATACCATGTCTACTGAAGATTGATTTCATGTGTTTAATTGTATTCAGGGAATTAGCAGAAGAAGTTAGCATAGCTAAGTCAAAGAATTTTGAAAAATAGTCAACAATAATGAGGTACTTGGTTTTATTAAATTCAAAGAAATCAGCGGCAACTTTATGCCATGGTAGAGACGGGATATCATGAGGATGTAGTGGCTCAGCATGATTATTAGGAGCAAATTTAGCACAAGTCTGACAGTTCTCTATATAATGTTGAATTTCCATGGACATATGAGGCCAGTAAATTACACCTCGAACCATATTTTTGGTTCGTTCAATACCCATATGGCTCTCATGAATTTTATGAAGCATGGTTTGACGCATAGACTGAGGAATTATAACAGATGTATTACGATAGATTAAATCATCAATTTCATGGATCTCTTCCTGGAACGACCAATAAGGCTGGGCTTTGTCAATGACTTTTGATTTATGACTAGGCCAACCATTTTTGACATATTCTTTAATTATTTGACTAGTTTCATCAGACTTGGTGGCTTCTTTAATATTGACTAAAGTCTCAGGGCGAAGAGGAACATGATTTTTAATTAAATTAACATGAACTAAGATATCGTGATCTAAATAATCGTCACGCTCATTTAGAGGAGCTCGGGATAATGTATCGGCAATGAAAAGATGTTTTCCAGGTTTATAAGTAATATTGAGGTCAAACGAAAAGTATTTGTAAAATCATACGCTGAAGGCGACATGGTACATTAGCCAGTGATTTTTTCCAGATAGTTACAAGAGGGGAATGGTCAGTTTCGACAAGCACTTTTTGACCATATATATATTGTCCGAATCTAAGACAACTGAATACGATAGCATAAAGCTCTTTTTCAATTTGCGCATAGCCTTGTTGACATTTATTAAGAGTTTTGGATGCATAAGCAATCGGATGATTGTTTTGCATTAATAACAGCACCGACTGCAAACTGGGACGCATCTGTTTGCAATGTAATTGGCAAGTCTTTATTATAATGAGCTAAAACAGGTGCTGACATGACTAGTGACTTGAGTTTTTTAAATTGATTATCGTAATTAACATTCCAGGTCCAAGGGATATCATTTTAAAAGGTTACGCAATATTTGACATTCAGAACTTAAATTGGGAATAAAACAAGACAAATAATTTATCATTCCTAAGAATCTTTGAAGGGATTTTTTGTCAGAAGGAGCAGGCATATTGCATATAGCCTTAACTCTGTTATCATCGATTTTCATTCCTTGGTTTGAGAAGACATGACCCATGTAAGTGACTTCACTTAATCCGAAACGACATTTAGATTCATTGAATTTTATATTTAATTCGGATGCTCTTATTAATACATTTTGAAGACGTTCATTGTGTATCTTTTCAGACTCCCCATGTACCAGAATATCGTCGAAATATATTTCTATTCCAGGTAAATCACCAAAAGCTTCATACATTTTTTTCTGAAAGATTTCAGGAGCAGCTAGGATGCCAAAGGGAAGACGGTTAAATTTGTAACGACCAAAAGGTGTATTAAAAGTGAGTAAATAGGAACTTTCATCATCAACCGGTATGACCTAAAAGCCTGAGTTAACATCTAATGTTGAGTAAATGCAGGCTCCTTGTAATTTTGAACGAATAGATTCCAATGTCGGAATCTGAAAATGGGATCTGTTTAAGACTTTATTTAAATTCTTAGGGTCAATACATATTCTAAGGTTGGACAAATTATTGTGTTGCGAACGAGACTTTTTCTCAACGACGACCATTGAACTAACCCAATCAGTGGGCTTGTCAACCTTAGAGATTACGCCATCAGTTTCCATGCGTTTTAATTCATTTTTTACTCTGTCGTATAATTTAAATGGTAACTTTCTAGGAGGATCTATAACAGGAGTCGCATTAGGTTTGATAGACAAGTGACAGCTTGACTTAATACAACCTAGACCAGAAAATAAATGTTTAAAATCATTTTTTAAATGAGAATATTTGTCAGTAAAGATATTGTCAACGCGTTTAACAAGATCAAGATTTTGGCAAGTTTTAAGACCTAATACAGGGCTACAAGGTATGTCAAGAATATAAAAAGGTATCTGAACTGTCTGTTTATTATGGACACAAGGGATCACACAGAACCCTATAACAGGCAACTGATTGTTACTGAAGGACATCAGCTTTGTTCGAGTGGGTCGAATATCATTTATTTTAAGACTAGCTAATTTATAATTGTTTAAGCTAAGGCAATTTACGTCAGCTCCTGTGTCCAAAGTAGCCACGATTCTACATGTGTTTATATATAATTCTACAAGCCACTTGTTTTTAGAGTCAGATGAGTCTATTTTACTGATAAATTGTGAATCACAATTAACATCATCTTCAGCCTGAGGAATGTCAATCTTTTTTACTGATTTAAAATTATTATTTTTATTGGGCTGTCTTTTACGCATTTTAGCGAAATGGTTTTTAAAACCACAATTATTGCATACTTTACCGACTGCAGGGCATCTGAAACGATGTACCTCTCCACAGCGGGTATACAGCTGTTGTTCTGGTTGTTGGCTGTTCGGACGAGGTTCAGAAGCAGGAGGCGTTGGACGACGTTGTTCAGAAGTAGGTGTAGTTGGACGACTATGGTCACTATAAATCACGGAGTTGGACGACTATGAAGTTGAGCGCTGACTGAAGCTTCTTTGGTTATTCTGTTTCTGACCTGTATCTGCACTGTGGGTATTGTGAATAGACGGGTTTTGACAATTTGAGTACTTAGGTTGAGATGCACTATTATTGTAATTTGATCTTCTATCAATAGTCTGGACGAGAGATGAGTCGCTGGTCGGTGTTGTAAGCTCTTTAGCCTGGACTTCAGTCAATTCAAGCGATCTGCAAATGTTGATGGCTTTATTCAGGTCCAAATTTTCAGTCTGCAGCAGTTTTTCTTTCATTCTGAAATTTTTGGAATTAAGGCCACATAACAAAACATCTTTATCAAACTTTCCCTTAAAGTTTCGAAATCACAAGTGAGACTTAAATTTCGTAGGGCAGTTAAATAATCATCAATAGACTCACCTTCACGCTGATGACGGGTGAAAAATTTGTGTCTTTCGACAGTAACATTTTTCTTAGGCAAATAATGTGTTTCGAAGAGTGCCACTAACTCTACAAATTGAATGGACGAAGGGTCTTTGTTGAAACTGTTAAATACCGTCAAAGATTCCGGACCAATAAGGCTAAGTAACAACGCGACTTTCCGTTTGTCACTTTCCGAATCTAAACCTGTCGCCACCAGATATAGATCAAATGTCCTTATCCAATTTGTCCAAGCGTTTGCACCTCCATTAGGATTCAGCGGTTGTACGTTTGAGGCTCCAAGATTAATAATATTTTTGTCCGGCATAGTTAATGAATCATATGCAAGGGCCCGAAAAATGTAAGTATCCCGAAACACCCAATCAGAAGGCATACAATAAGACGAAATAGTTTATAAATTAAAAGAAAATGAAACGACTTTAACAATACAACGCCGATGGTTGCGGATATAGTCACGAACTCGAGACGCGAACGTGTGAGACCATGAGTTTCACATTAAAAACAGAACTAATACTGTTACCACATCTGACACCATGTTTTATAGGTGTTTTGAGAAACTAAACACATTAATAATTAAGTTCGACAAGTATATTATTTAAAACATAAGAATACAAGAAATAAGAAACGACATTATGATGGACTGGCTCTGCCGCCATACCATACAAGACAAGACTCTAAATCTTGAAGGTTACAATACAAACAAGGTTACACTGTGAGCAGTGTTGCTTCTATATTACCGATTTTGACGAAAATTATTTGTATGATACATTTTTATGAAATGTTCAGTAATAAATTAAATGTAGATACAAAAACTAATAAATGGAAAACATTGGGCCCAAGTAATTATGAACTCGAATATGAGAAAGTTTGTCTGAGTTGTCTCTGGCCGATTTTTTTAAATATACTATAAAGTTAAAGGAAGAAGAGTATTCTGGAGACCTTCAAGTTATTTTAATTAGCTTAGGTGATATTTAATTCTAAATGTAGTCCATTTAAATACGAATCTAACGATATAAGCTTTTTCCCGGGAAAAATTTAGTTCCTGAGAAAATAGCTTTAAACGCGGAGTGATGCCGGGTTCGGAGAAGTTATTTTTATGAAAAATTTTGATGAAATGTTCAATAATAATTAAATGTATCAACGAAAACACAAAAACTTTATAAATGGAAAAACTGGGCTAAGTAATTTAAACTCGTCATGAGAAAGTTTGTCTGAGTTGTGTCGAACCGATTTTATTTTCTCGCGACCGCTTGCATGAGCGCCTTTGACAATTTTCAATTCTTGTTTTGCTTTCTTAAAAAGGAGGCTGACCCCTTCTATTTATTTCCCTATAAAGTTATAAATTCAACAAATGAATTTTGCATTCCTTTCGTAATTATTTTTAAAAAATAATGACTGATTGTACAGTACAAGTACATCAATATTCTCTTTTTAAATGTAAATAAAAAACTTTTGAGAACTCTTTTTGGATTTAATTATATTTTCAACTTGGAATAGATTAGAGGAGTTTTTGTATAATAGCATAGGGGGGGGGGGGTCTTAGGCAAATAATGTGTTTC
>KZ651955.1:243590-273211 GCA_001010745.2 Gerris buenoi | reverse complement strand
AAGACATTAAATTACAGAATGGATAAAATACACTGTCCTAATAACTGAGTAAGCTACCTATAAATGACCTAATATAATAGAAGAATAAATTAAAACCTAATAGTACGTGGAGCATTTTAAAAAATTATTTCCTAGCACCATCATTAAAATCGGTGTGTATGATTAAAGCTAAATAGCACAGATCATAGTGAAACAATAAATTGTATTACAATCAAATTCATGTAAAATAATGTAAATGCAGTAGGTTGTATATTTAATTTTAAACAGCGACCACTTAATAAAGCTATACCAGAGAAAATGACTTCATAAGACTGAAGATGATCTAAGTCAGGGTCGAAATGTATTACCTATACACGTTTATCGCTTTTCTTACACGTTAAAAAAATCCATTATCACGATTATCATCAAATAATAATTATTAAATTTCATCCTAACACCATTTCAAAAACCTAGCTTCAATAAGAAACTTTTAGGACTCTATTGTAAAGCATATTTTGATTCAACTTATTCACCAAATTTTATAATAAACCTACTTACTTATACCAACTCATATAACATATTTAGATTAGAATACATCATGTACACAATGTTAAAAGAACTTTACTTTAAGAATAAATGTAATACATTAACGAATATAATATTAAGATTAGAACTTATCTTACATTATCCTAAGAACTTCATTATCAGAACTAAGCTATACTAAATGTACCTACCAAAAAAACATATTTTAAACGAAAACATATACCTTAATCAAATCTTAAACGAAACAGTATTAAAATCAGAACATATCTTAAATTATCCTTAAAAAAAGAAACCTTGATATAACAATAAACCTAATACAATTACACAATATATTCAAAAATTATAATAAACCTCAACACCATATAAAGAATCTCACTATACGTTAAAACAAAGCACAAACATTCATGTATACAAACACTATTGAGATCAAAACACCTCTCACATAACCTTAAAAATGGGTCAGTTAATTTATAAGTACCTTTCTTCGGAAAATCACTTAAACTACATTTATTTTATAATTATATCTTACAAATATAAATCATTAATATATTATCAAAGAATAAACATAGAACACGTAAACATATCATATTCATGGAAGAAAATACCTCATACCAAAATAATCATTCTTAAAAATATTGACAATACGAAACCATATTAAGATTATTACATATCCCAAGAATTTTACTTAGTAAAAGAATTAAACCATGTATAATTAAGAAAACCGTATAGATTATATTAAATTTTAAGAACCTTACTTTAAGCATAAATCTAATTCAAGAAAGCAAACCAATTAATTAAGATAAGAATATATCTTGAGACCATCTTAACAATCTTATTTTAAGATTAAGAGTAATAAAATACGAAAATATACATATATTATCTTATAGGGAAAAGGTGGCTCTTACTTAGGACTGNCTAATCTGAATAGAGATTAAAACACATCTTAAATATCTTACTTTTAGAGTACACGTAGTAACATACTAATCTGAATAGAGATTAAAACACATCTTAAATATCTTACTTTTAGAGTACACGTAGTAACATACTAATCTGAATAGAGATTAAAACACATCTTAAATATCTTACTTTTAGAGTACACGTAGTAACATACTAATCTGAATAGAGATTAAAACACATCTTAAATATCTTACTTTTAGAGTACACGTAGTAACATACTAATCTGAATAGAGATTAAAACACATCTTAAATATCTTACTTTTAGAGTACACGTAGTAACATACTAATCTGAATAGAGATTAAAACACATCTTAAATATCTTACTTTTAGAGTACACGTAGTAACATACTAATCTGAATAGAGATTAAAACACATCTTAAATATCTTACTTTTAGAGTACACGTAGTAACATACTAATCTGAATAGAGATTAAAACACATCTTAAATATCTTACTTTTAGAGTACACGTAGTAACATACTAATCTGAATAGAGATTAAAACACATCTTAAATATCTTACTTTTAGAGTACACGTAGTAACATACTAATCTGAATAGAGATTAAAACACATCTTAAATATCTTACTTTTAGAGTACACGTAGTAACATACTAATCTGAATAGAGATTAAAACACATCTTAAATATCTTACTTTTAGAGTACACGTAGTAACATACTAATCTGAATAGAGATTAAAACACATCTTAAATATCTTACTTTTAGAGTACACGTAGTAACATACTAATCTGAATAGAGATTAAAACACATCTTAAATATCTTACTTTTAGAGTACACGTAGTAACATACTAATCTGAATAGAGATTAAAACACATCTTAAATATCTTACTTTTAGAGTACACGTAGTAACATACTAATCTGAATAGAGATTAAAACACATCTTAAATATCTTACTTTTAGAGTACACGTAGTAACATACTAATCTGAATAGAGATTAAAACACATCTTAAATATCTTACTTTTAGAGTACACGTAGTAACATACTAATCTGAATAGAGATTAAAACACATCTTAAATATCTTACTTTTAGAGTACACGTAGTAACATACTAATCTGAATAGAGATTAAAACACATCTTAAATATCTTACTTTTAGAGTACACGTAGTAACATACTAATCTGAATAGAGATTAAAACACATCTTAAATATCTTACTTTTAGAGTACACGTAGTAACATACTAATCTGAATAGAGATTAAAACACATCTTAAATATCTTACTTTTAGAGTACACGTAGTAACATACTAATCTGAATAGAGATTAAAACACATCTTAAATATCTTACTTTTAGAGTACACGTAGTAACATACTAATCTGAATAGAGATTAAAACACATCTTAAATATCTTACTTTTAGAGTACACGTAGTAACATACTAATCTGAATAGAGATTAAAACACATCTTAAATATCTTACTTTTAGAGTACACGTAGTAACATACTAATCTGAATAGAGATTAAAACACATCTTAAATATCTTACTTTTAGAGTACACGTAGTAACATACTAATCTGAATAGAGATTAAAACACATCTTAAATATCTTACTTTTAGAGTACACGTAGTAACATACTAATCTGAATAGAGATTAAAACACATCTTAAATATCTTACGTCCTATTTTATATTATCTTAAGAACCTTACTTAAATCTAAACCTACTGCCAAATATGTAAACTATTATTACAAATCAAAATATGAATAAATCTTGAAACCATTTTAAGATTAAGCATTATAAATTACGAGAAATCTAAAAAATTGAGATTATATATCTTATGGAATCAAAAGAACCTTTCTACTAAACCTAGTACATGAATGCAAGCCATATTGAAGTTATAATACATATTAATACCATACATATCATAAATATATCTAACTATAAAATCAGACCAACACAAGTATGTAAACTATATTACCATTGAAGAAATTTTGTCAATTATTACACTTTACAAAGAATAAACTCCCTAGGATTGACAAATATAGTGTCGTAATAACATTTTAGTGAAGTACTTAACGAAGACGTTAATAATAGAAGAATAAACTCCCTAGGATTGACAAATATAGTGTCGTAATAACATTTAGTGAAGTACTTAACGAAGACGTTAATAATAGAAGAATAAACTCCCTAGGATTGACAAATATAGTGTCGTAATAACATTTTAGTGAAGTACTTAACGAAGACGTTAATGAAGAATAAACTCCCCAGGATTGACAAATATAGTGTCGTAATAATATTTTATTACACAATCAATTCAAAGATTATAATATATCTCAATTCCATATAAAGAATCTCACTATACGTTAAAACAAAGCACAAACATTCATGTATACAAACACTATTGAGATCACAACACCTCTCACATAGCCTTAAAAATGTGTCAGCATATTAGTAAGTAGTAGGTAGTTTATAAGTACCTTTCTTAAAAAATAACTTAACTATATTTAGTTTGTTAATTATATCTTACAAATATAAATCATTAATATGTCAAAGAATAAACATAGAACACGTAAACATATCACATTCATGGAAGCAAATACCTCAATCATTCTTAAGAATATTGACAGTACAAAAACCATATCAAGATTATAGGATATCGACAAATTTAGTGGAATTTTACATTAAGCATTAAACCAAGTATAATTAAGAAAACCGTAACCAGATTGTATTAAATTTTAAGAACCTTACTTTAAGCAATAAATCTAATTCAAGGAAGCAAACCAATTAATTAAGATAAGAATATATCTTGAGACCATCTTAACATTTTTATTTAAGATTAAGCATAATTTAAATGTGAAAATATACATCTATTACCTTATAGGGAAAAGGTTGCTCTTACATAGGAATGAAAATAAAAAATGACTTAATGTTATCTTACATTTAGAANCTTGAATCCTCCCAACTTATAAAAAACAAGATAAATAAATATAAATAATCCATATTTCCATTATGATAATTTTTGATAATAGTTTAAGACCAAACATAGTCAATGTAAAAAAGCTATATTCTTAGATTATATTACCTCATGTAGAACACTTCTTTAAGAATAATCCAGTACAAAACCAAAATTATTGTATAACATATATCTTAATAACACATATTCTTAATAACGTACAAACATATTAAGTTCACATCATAATTATCAAGAACCAAAACCAAAGAATAAAAATTGTACAACTTCTACCTTAATAAATAAACTTAGTAAAGTGCAAAAACAAAATTAAGCTTAATGAAATGAACTTAGTAACCATATAAAAACCAAATAATTAAAACATTAACAAATTTCGAATGCATTAATAATCAAACTTAAGCATTTTTTTTTTAANTACTTTTAGAGTACACGTAGTAACATACTAATCTGAATAGAGATTAAAACACATCTTAAATATCTTACTTTTAGAGTACACGTAGTAACATACTAATCTGAATAGAGATTAAAACACATCTTAAATATCTTACTTTTAGAGTACACGTAGTAACATACTAATCTGAATAGAGATTAAAACACATCTTAAATATCTTACTTTTAGAGTACACGTAGTAACATACTAATCTGAATAGAGATTAAAACACATCTTAAATATCTTACTTTTAGAGTACACGTAGTAACATACTAATCTGAATAGAGATTAAAACACATCTTAAATATCTTACTTTTAGAGTACACGTAGTAACATACTAATCTGAATAGAGATTAAAACACATCTTAAATATCTTACTTTTAGAGTACACGTAGTAACATACTAATCTGAATAGAGATTAAAACACATCTTAAATATCTTACTTTTAGAGTACACGTAGTAACATACTAATCTGAATAGAGATTAAAACACATCTTAAATATCTTACTTTTAGTAACATACTAAAACCGAATAGAGATTTAAACACATCTAAATAAATTTATTCACTAAATAAATATGGTTTTGTATGAAAACCAAGAAATGGAGACTATAATAAACCTTAATAATCTTAGCTTCATAAAAACCATAGACACAATAAAAAACCATACTGGATAAATTACATCTTAATTATCATAACTATTTAAATAAACTAAGGAAAATACGATAACAGAATCAAGAATTCACATATCCGAAAAAAAACACCAAAAAAGATATTAGTTATGTATAAAATCTGGAATATTGAGTATCTTATTTTAAAAATAAACTTAGTAACAGAATGTAAAACCATACTGACGTTACACCATCTTCATAAATATACTTTTAGAATCAACTAAACAAAAAAACCTATACCAAGTTAAAGAAATCTTCATAATCATACATAGTAATGAACTTAGTAATACACCCAAAACATATCTTAATTAACATTTGGAATAAACCAAGTAACATTCAAAACCATACTGTGCTAAAAATATCTTAATGATCTTACATTTGGAATAAACTTGTTAACCATATAGAAACCTAACGCAGTTATTGTCTTGGTTTTATCAGAAAACTTAGTTACACATATACCTTATTACCAATAACGTTCTTATAACCATAGTTTAAAAAATAAAAATAAAAAACTTAAGTTACATACAAAAACTCAGATACGCATAATAACTTATTCCATTAGTTTTCAGAGAAACTTAGTTACGTATAGAAACTAATTACTAGCAACATTCTTGGTATCATCGTTTTTAAAAATCGTTATGTATGTTACACACACCTTAACTATCTTACTTTAGAATATACTTAGTAACGCACAACAAATTCTGAATTTGAGTTACATTATATCTTATTTTAAAATAAACTATACAACAGCACAGTTTTATAAGGTATAAACCTAACATATTTTACACACACCTGAACTATCTTTCTTTAGAATTTACTTAGTAGCGTACACCACCTAACACATATAGCAAACTCATTATTTTCTTTAGAATAAACTTAGCATACTATACCTAACGTATTTTACACACACAAACTATCTCATATTTCGAATAAACCAAGTATCCTTCAAAACCATACTGCACACCTTAACTATCTTACTTTAGAATATACTTTGTAACGTACAACACATACTAAATTTGAGTTAAACCTTATCTTACTTTAGAATAAATTTAGCATACAACAACTAACGAATAAACCTAACATATTTAACACACGAATTAACTATCTTACTTTAGAACAACTATCTTACTTTGTAACATACAACACATACCGAATTTGAAATACCCCTTATCTTACAATAAACTTAGCAGAGAACACCGAATATATAAACCTAAAATATTGAACATACACCTTAACTATCTTACTTTAGAATTTACTTAGTAGCATACACTTAACATACATAACAAGCACCTTATTGTCTTACAACTATCTTAGAATTCAATACCTAACGTATTTTACATTCATTTTAACTATCTTATATCTGGAATGAACTAAATAAACTATAAAACCATATTAAGTTATGCACATCATAATAATTTTATACTTGGAATAAACCTAGTAACCTTAAAACCATATTGAGTTTAATACATCTTAATAATCTTATATTTGGAAGAAACCAAGTAAACTTCTAAATTTACTGAGTTACACGCATCTTAATATTCATACATTGGAATAAACCAAGTAATCTTCAAAACCATAGAGTTTAATAGCCATAACCATAGTTAAATAGCCATAATTACCTATGATATTAATTAATTAATAACCATANAGTAACATTTGAAAACAGTAGCCTTATATAACTTAACTATCTTACTTTTAGAATTAACACAGTAACATTTGAAACCAATAGCCTAACAAACACATCTTAACTATCTTAAAATAAATTGAGCAACGTTTGAAACAAATAGACTAACATAACACATCTTAACTATCTTACTTTAGAATATTAATATTTGAAACCAATAGCCTAACAAACACAACTTAACTATCTTACTTTTAGAATAAATCTAGTAACATTTGAAAACAGTAGCCTTATATAACTTAACTATCTTACTTTTAGAATTAACACAGTAACATTTGAAACCAATAGCCTAACAAAACCGTTTAATTAACAAACCTTAAACATCTTATTGTTGGAATAAACCAAGTAATCTTCAAAACCATACTGAGTTTAATAAACCTTAATCATCTTAATGTTGGAATGAACCAAGTAATCTTCAAAACCATACTGAGTTAAACACATCTTAATAACCTTACTTTTGGAATAAACCTAACCTTCGAAACCACATCTTAGGAACTTTAACTATCTTATATCTGGAATGAACTAAATAAACTATAAAACCATATTAAGTTATGCACATCATAATAATTTTATACTTGGAATAAACCTAGTAACCTTAAAACCATATTGAGTTTAATACATCTTAATAATCTTATATTTGGAAGAAACCAAGTAAACTTCTAAATTTACTGAGTTACACGCATCTTAATATTCATACATTGGAATAAACCAAGTAATCTTCAAAACCATAGAGTTTAATAGCCATAACCATAGTTAAATAGCCATAATTACCTATGATATTAATTAATTAATAACCATAATAACCATAGTTTAATAACCATAGAGTTTAATAAACCTTAAACATCTTATTGTTGGAATAAACCAAGTAATCTTCAAAACCATACTGAGTTTAATAAACCTTAATCATCTTAATGTTGGAATGAACCAAGTAATCTTCAAAACCATACTGTTTAATTAACAAACCTTAAACATCTTATTGTTGGAATAAACCAAGTAATCTTCAAAACCATACTGAGTTTAATAAACCTTAATCATCTTAATGTTGGAANAAACCACCCAAACACCCAACATATTTAATAAACCCCTAACATACATTGTAACCATCTTACTTTAGAATAAACTAGTACATCTAACTTATTTAACATACACCGCAACTATGATACTATAAAATATAATTTGTAACGTACAACACAAAACTTATTTACCTTATCATACTTTAGAATAAACATAGTAAACAACATCTAACATATTTAACATAAAGCATAACAATGTCACATTTGAAATGAACTTAGTAACCTTCAAAGCTATACTGAGGTAAACACATCTTAATAATTTTTCTTTTAGAATAAACTAAGTAACCTTTAAAACCATACTGAGTTAAACACATCTTAATAATTTTCCTTTTGGAATAAACTAAGTAACCTTTAAAACCATACTGAGTTAAGCAGATCTTAAAATCTACTTTCTATTACTTTTGGAATAAACCAAGTAATCTTCAAAACCATACTGAGTTTAAATAAACCTTAAACATCTTATTGTTGGAATAAACCAAGTAATCTTCAAAACCATACCGAGTTTAATAAACAGACCTTAACCATCTTATTGTTAATAAACCAAGTAATCTTCAAAACCATACTGAGTTTAATACATCTTAAAAATCTTATTTTTGGAATAAACTAAGTAATCTTCAAAACCATACTGAGTTTAATAAACAAACCTTAACCATCTTATTGTTAATAAACCAAGTAATCTTCAAAACCATACTGAGTTTAATAAACCTTAAAAATCTTATTGTAGGAATAAACCAAGTAATCTTAAAAACCATACTGAGTCTAATACATCATAAAAATCTTATTGTTGGAATAAACCAAGTAATCTTCAAAACCATACTGAGTTTAATAAACAAACCTTAAACATCTTATTGTTGGAATAAACCAAGTAATCTTCAAAACCATAGTCAGTTTAAATACACCTTAAAAATCTTATTGTTGGAATAAACCAAGTAATCTTCAAAAACCATACTGAGTTTAATACATCTTAAAAATCTTATTGTTGGAATAAACCAAGTAATCTTCAAAACCATTCTCAGTAAAACACATCATAGTAATCATACATTTGGAATAAACTTAGTAACATTTAGAAATCTAAAAACAGAGTTAATGTCATGTTTTTTTTAAAAAACATTTTTATGTGTAACTAAGTTACATATAAAAATTATTACAGTAACGTTCTTTTTACCTTAGTTTAAAAAAAAAAATATTATGTATATAAAAATATTATGTATATCTTATTACGATAGTTTATAAGTAACGTAATGTATATAACACACACCTTAACTATCTGACTTTAGAATCTATGTAACATACTACACATACCGAATTATACATACGCCTTATCTTACTTTAGAATAAATTTAGCATACAACAACTAACGTATTTAACACACATCTTAACTATCTTACTTTAGAATATTAATATTTGAAACCAATAGCCTAACAAACACAACTTAACTATCTTACTTTTAGAATAAATTTAGTAACATTTGAAACCAATAGCCTAAAAAAAACATCTTAACTATCTGACATTTAAAATAAACTTATTACATTTAAAACCAATAGCCTAACAAACACATCTTAACTATCTTACTTTTAGAATTAACACAGTAACATTTGAAACCAATAGCCTAACAAACACATCTTAACTATCTTACTTTTAGAATTAACACAGTAACATTTGAAACCAATAGCCTAACAAACACATCTTAACTATCTTACTTTTAGAATTAACACAGTAACATTTGAAACCAATAGCCTAACAAACACATCTTAACTATCTTACTTTTAGAATTAACACAGTAACATTTGAAACCAATAGCCTAACAAACACATCTTAACTATCTTACTTTTAGAATTAACACAGTAACATTTGAAACCAATAGCCTAACAAACACATCTTAACTATCTTACTTTTAGAATTAACACAGTAACATTTGAAACCAATAGCCTAACAAACACATCTTAACTATCTTACTTTTAGAATTAACACAGTAACATTTGAAACCAATAGCCTAACAAACACATCTTAACTATCTTACTTTTAGAATTAACACAGTAACATTTGAAACCAATAGCCTAACAAACACATCTTAACTATCTTACTTTTAGAATTAACACAGTAACATTTGAAACCAATAGCCTAACAAACACATCTTAACTATCTTACTTTTAGAATTAACACAGTAACATTTGAAACCAATAGCCTAACAAACACATCTTAACTATCTTACTTTTAGAATTAACACAGTAACATTTGAAACCAATAGCCTAACAAACACATCTTAACTATCTTACTTTTAGAATTAACACAGTAACATTTGAAACCAATAGCCTAACAAACACATCTTAACTATCTTACTTTTAGAATTAACACAGTAACATTTGAAACCAATAGCCTAACAAACACATCTTAACTATCTTACTTTTAGAATTAACACAGTAACATTTGAAACCAATAGCCTAACAAACACATCTTAACTATCTTACTTTTAGAATTAACACAGTAACATTTGAAACCAATAGCCTAACAAACACATCTTAACTATCTTACTTTTAGAATTAACACAGTAACATTTGAAACCAATAGCCTAACAAACACATCTTAACTATCTTACTTTTAGAATTAACACAGTAACATTTGAAACCAATAGCCTAACAAACACATCTTAACTATCTTACTTTTAGAATTAACACAGTAACATTTGAAACCAATAGCCTAACAAACACATCTTAACTATCTTACTTTTAGAATTAACACAGTAACATTTGAAACCAATAGCCTAACAAACACATCTTAACTATCTTACTTTTAGAATTAACACAGTAACATTTGAAACCAATAGCCTAACAAACACATCTTAACTATCTTACTTTTAGAATTAACACAGTAACATTTGAAACCAATAGCCTAACAAACACATCTTAACTATCTTACTTTTAGAATTAACACAGTAACATTTCAAACCAATAGCCTAACAAACACATCTTAACTACCTTACTTTTAGAATTAACACATTAACGTTTGAAAACAGTAGCCTTATATAACTTAACTATCTTACTTTTAGAATTAACACAGCAACATTTGAAACCAATAGCCTAACTATCTTACTTTTAGAATTAACACAGTAACATTTGAAACAAATAGCCTAACAAACACATCTTAACTATCTTACTTTTAGAATAAATTTAGTAACATTTGAAAACAATAGCCCAACACAACACATCTTAACTATCTTACTTTAGAATTAATTTAGTAACATTTGAAAACAGTAGCCTTATATAACAAAACTACCTTACTTTTAGAATAAATTAAGTAACATTTGAAAACAGTAGCCTTATATAACTTAACTATCTTACTTTTAGAATTAACACAGTAACATTTGAAACCAATAGCCTAACAAACACATCTTAACTATCTTACTTTTAGAATAAATTGAGCAACGTTTGAAAAAAATAGACTAACATAACACATCTTAACTATCTTACTTTAGAATAAATATTGTAACATTTGAAAACAGTAGCCTTATATAACAAAACTATCTTACTTTTAGAATAAATTTAGTAACATTTGAAACCAATAGCCTAACAAACACAACTTAACTATCTTACTTTTAGAATTAACACAGTAACATTTGAAACCAATAGCCTAACAAACCCATCTTAACTATCTTACTTTTAGAATAAATTGAGCAACGTTTGAAAAAAATAGACTAACATAACACATCTTAACTATCTTACTTTAGAATAAATATTGTAACATTTGAAAACAGTAGCCTTATATAACAAAACTATCTTACTTTTAGAATAAATTTAGTAACATTTGAAAACAATAGCCTAACAAACACATCTTAACTATCTTACTTTTAGAATAAATTTAGTAACATTTGAAACTAATAGCCTAACACAACACATCTTAACTATCTTACTTTTAGAATAAATTGAGCAACGTTTGAAAAAAATTTACTAACATAACACATCTGAACTATCTTACTTCAGAATTAACTTAGTTACACTTGAAATATACATAAAAATTATAACTAGTAAAGCCCTTTATTACCCTAGTTTTTTTTTAAAAAAAATTATATCATGTATACAAACTTGCTACTAGCAACATTCTTTTTACCATAGTTTATAACACACACCTAAACTATATGACTTTAGAATCTTTGTAACGTACTACACATACCGAATTATACATACGCCATACGCCTTATCTTACTTCAAAATAAATTTAGCATACAACTAACATATATAACACACACCTGAACTATCTTACTTTAAAATATAATTTGTAACGGACAACACATACCGAATTGGACGTGCACCATATCTTACTTTAGAAGAAACTTAGCATTCAATACCTAACGTATTTCACATACAACTTAACTATCTCATATTTGAAATGAACTTAGTATGAAATAATATGAAACCATACTGAGCTACACACATATTAATGATCTTTAGAATAAACCAATTAACCTTTACTGATATACCTACTGAGATAAACAATAAAAAATAATAATCTTAAAAAAAGTAACCTTAAAAAATACTCATTTAAACACATAATTATCTAACATTTGGAATTAACTAAGTTACCTTTAAAAACATACTGAGCAAAACACACCATAATAACCTTCCTTTTGGAATAAACTAAGTAACCTTTAATACCATACTAAATAAAACAAACCATAATAACCTTCCTTTTGGAATAAACTAAGTAACCTTTAATACCATACTAAATAAAACAAACCATAATAACCTTCCTTTTGGAATAAACTAAGTAACCTTTAATACCATACTAAATAAAACAAACCATAATAACCTTCCTTTTGGAATAAACTAAGTAACCTTTAATACCATACTAAATAAAACAAACCATAATAACCTTCCTTTTGGAATAAACTAAGTAACCTTTAATACCATACTAAATAAAACAAACCATAATAACCTTCCTTTTGGAATAAACTAAGTAACCTTTAATACCATACTAAATAAAACAAACCATAATAACCTTCCTTTTGGAATAAACTAAGTAACCTTTAATACCATACTAAATAAAACAAACCATAATAACCTTCCTTTTGGAATAAACTAAGTAACCTTTAATACCATACTAAATAAAACAAACCATAATAACCTTCCTTTTGGAATAAACTAAGTAACCTTTAATACCATACTAAATAAAACAAACCATAATAACCTTCCTTTTGGAATAAACTAAGTAACCTTTAATACCATACTAAATAA
Source organism: Gerris buenoi (assembly GCA_001010745.2). NCBI lineage: Eukaryota > Metazoa > Arthropoda > Insecta > Hemiptera > Gerridae > Gerris > Gerris buenoi. The sequence continues at coordinate 259,733 of KZ651955.1, read as the reverse complement.
AACAAACCATAATAACCTTCCTTTTGGAATAAACTAAGTAACCTTTAATACCATACTAAATAAAACAAACCATAATAACCTTCCTTTTGGAATAAACTAAGTAACCTTTAATACCATACTAAATAAAACAAACCATAATAACCTTCCTTTTGGAATAAACTAAGTAACCTTTAATACCATACTAAATAAAACAAACCATAATAACCTTCCTTTTGGAATAAACTAAGTAACCTTTAATACCATACTAAATAAAACAAACCATAATAACCTTCCTTTTGGAATAAACTAAGTAACCTTTAATACCATACTAAATAAAACAAACCATAATAACCTTCCTTTTGGAATAAACTAAGTAACCTTTAATACCATACTAAATAAAACAAACCATAATAACCTTCCTTTTGGAATAAACTAAGTAACCTTTAATACCATACTAAATAAAACAAACCATAATAACCTTCCTTTTGGAATAAACTAAGTAACCTTTAATACCATACTAAATAAAACAAACCATAATAACCTTCCTTTTGGAATAAACTNCATATTTAACATTAACTACCCAACACTTAACATTTTAAACATACTCCTTCCTTAACCAGCTTACTTCAGAATATACTTTGTAACGTATTTGACAGACACTTCATCTTATTTAAGAATAGACTTATCATGTAACATATTAAGTGTAAACCTAACGTATATAACATAAACCTTAACTATTTTTCTTTAGAATAAACTAATTAAAGTACTACCAAACACATTTTTCACCAAACACAACGCACTAATTATATTATTTTAAAATACCATGTTAACCTAAACACATTGTAAACCAAGTAACCTATAAAACTATACTGAGCTAAACACAAAATTCTTATATTTTGAATTAACCAAGTAACCTTTAAAACTATACCGAGCTAAACACAATATTCTTATATTTTGAATTAACCAAGTAACCTTAAACTATATTGAGCTGAACAAATATTCTTATATTTTGAATAAACAAGTAACCTTTAAAAATATACTGAGCTAAACACATCTAAATTAACATTCTTATATTTAGAATAAATCAAGTAATCTATAAAACTATACTGAGCTAAACACAATATTCTAACATTTCGAATAAACCAAGTAACCTATAAAACTATACCAAGCTAAACACAATATTCTTACATTTTGAATAAACCAAGTAACCATTAAAACTATACTGAGCTAAACAAATATTATTATATTTTGAATAAACAAGTAACCTCTTAAACTAAACTGAGCTAAACACATCTTAATAAACATTCTTATATTTCGAATAAATCAAGTAACCTTTAAAACTATACTGAGCAAAACAAAATATGTATTCTTATATTTTGAATGAACCAAGTAAGCTATAAAACTATACTGAGCAAAACACACTATTCTTATATTTCGAATAAATCAAGTAACCTACAAAACTATACTGAGCTAAACACAATATTCTTATATTTTGAATAAACCAAGTAAGCTATAAAACTATAGTGAGAAAAACACACTATTCTTATATTTCGAATAAATCAAGTAACCTATAAAACTATACTAAGCAAAACACTTGTTAATAAACATTCTTATTTATCGAACAAACCAAGTAAACTATACAGAGCTAAGTTCATCTTATTTCAAATAACCGAGATTTATTAAAACGGATCTTAATAAATATTGTTATATTTCAAAGAAATAAAGTAACATTTAAAACTATAGTGAGCTGAACACATCTTAATAAATATGCCTATATTTCGAATAAACCAAGAAACCTTTAAAACTATACCAAGCTAAACACAATATTCCTATATTTCAAATAAACCAAGTTACCTTTAAAACTATACTGAGCTAAACAAATATTATATTTTGAATAAAAAATGTAACCTCTTAAACTATACTGAGCTAAACACATCTTAATAAACATTCTTATATTTTTAATAAACCAAATAACCTTAAAGATTATACTGAGCTACACATCGTAATAAATATTCGTATATTTCCAATAAACCACGTAGCCTGTTAAACTATACTAAGCTCAACACAACATAATAAATATTCTAATATTTTGAATAAAACAAGTAACCTTTAAACATGAGAGATTAACACATCTTAATAAATATTCCTATATTACGAATAAACCAAGTAACCTTAAAAAATATACTGTGTTAAAAGCATCTTAAAATCGTATATTTCAAATAAATCAAGTAACCTTTAAAAATATACCAAGCTAAACACATCTTAATAAACATTCTTATTTATAGAATAAACCATGCAACCATTAAAACTATACAGAGCTAAACACATCTTATAAATATTCTTTTGTTTCAAATAAATCAAGTAAACTTTAAAACCACACATCATAATAATCTTATAGATCGAATAAACCAAGTATCAATTAAAAATAAACTCAGCTACTCAGCTTAACACATAAATATTCTCATATTTCGAATTAACCAAGGAAATCTTTGGAATTATACTGAGATTAACACATCTAAAAATCTTACAACAGAATGAATTAAGTAACCTTATAAAACCAAACTTATCTAAACACATATAATAAATATTCTCATATTTCGAATAAACCAAGTAAAGCTAGACACATCTTAGTAATAATATTTCAAATAAACTAAGTAACCTATAAAACCCCACTGAGCTAAACACATCATAATAATCTTATATAACATCTTAAAATCTTACAATAGAATGAAGTATCTTTCTAAAACCATAATGAGCTGAACACATAATAAATATTCTTATATTTCGACTAAACTAAGTAACCTTTAAACCTATACTGAGCTTAACACATCTTAATAAATATTCTTAATCAAATAAACTAAAAAATCTTTAAAACTATACTGAGCCAAACACAATATTTTTAAATAAATCAAGTAATCTTCAAAACTATACTGAGCTAAACACAACTTAATAAATATTCCTATATTTCGAATAATCCACGTAGTCTTTAAAACTATATTAAGATAATACAACTTAATATTCTTATATTTCAAATAAACCAAGTAACCTTTAAACACTAGAGATTAACAAAATCTTAATAAATATTCTTATATTTCAAATAATCGAATAAACCAAGTAACCTTTAAACACTAGAGATTAACAAATCTTAATAAATATTCTTATATTTCGAATAATCCAAATAACCTCAAAAACTATACTGAGTTAAACTCATCATAATAAATATTCCTATATTTCGAATAAACCACGTAGTCTTTAAAACTATACTAAGCTAAACACAACAATAATCTTATATTTGGAATAAACTAAGTAACATTTAAAACCACACTGAGCTAAACACATCTTAATTATCTTATCTTTCCAATATTCCAAGTATCCATTTAAAATAAACTGAGCCTAACACATAAATATTCTCATATTACGAATTAACCAAGGAAACCTTTACACTTATACTGAGATTAACACATCTTGAAATCTTACAACAGAATGAATTTTCTAAAACCATACTGAGCTAAAACACATATAATGAATATTATCATATTCAGAACAAACCAAGTAACCTTCTGAGCTAAACACATATAATGAATATTATCATATTCAGAACAAACCAAGTAACCTTCTGAGCTAAACACATACAATGAATATTATCATATTCAGAACAAACCAAGTAACTTTCTGAGCTAAAACACATATAATGAATATTATCATATTCAGAACAAACCAAGTTACCTTCTGAGCTAAACACATATAATAAATATTCTCACACTTTAACTGTATTGTACTTTCAAAGCTATCCAAAGTTAAACAAACCTTAAAAATCTTACATTTGGAATGAACTATGTAACCTTTAAAACCAGACTTAATGAACTTAGTAGCGTAAAACACCTAACGTATTTAACATACACCTTAACTACCCAACACTTAACATTTTTAACATACTCCTTCCTTAACNATTAAAACTATACAGAGCTAAACACATCTTATAAATATTCTTATGTTTCAAATAAATCAAGTAAACTTTAAAACCACACTGAGCTAAAAACATCATAATGATCTTATAGATCGAATAAACCAAGTATCAATTAAAAATAAACTCAGCTACTCAGCTAAACACATAAATATTCTCATATTTTGAATTAACCAAGGAAATCTTTAGAATTATTCTGAGATTGACACATCTTGAATTAAGTAACCTTCTAAAACCAAACTTATCTAAACACAAATAATAAATATTCTCATATTTCGAATAAACCAAGTAAAGCTAGACACATCTTAGTAATAATATTTCAAATAAACTAAGTAACCTATAAAACCACACTGAGCTAAACACATCATAATAATCTTATATAACATCTTAAAATCTTACAATAGAATGAAGTATCTTTCTAAAACCATAATGAGCTGAACACATAATAAATATTCTTATATTTCGACTAAACTAAGTAACCTTTAAACCTATACTGACCTTAACACATCTTAATAAATATTCTTAATCAAATAAACTAAAAAATCTTTAAAACTATACTGAGCCAAACACAATATTTTTAAATAAATCAAGTAATCTTCAAAACTATACTGAGCTAAACACAACTTAATAAATATTCCTATATTTCGAATAATCCACGTAGTCTTTAAAACTATATTAAGATAATACAACTTAATATTCTTATATTTCAAATAAACCAAGTAACCTTTAAACACTAGAGATTAACAAAATCTTAATAAATATTCTTATATTTCAAATAATCGAATAAACCAAGTAACCTTTAAACACTAGAGATTAACAAATCTTAATAAATATTCTTATATTTCGAATAATCCAAATAACCTCAAAAACTATACTGAGTTAAACTCATCATAATAAATATTCCTATATTTCGAATAAACCACGTAGTCTTTAAAACTATACTAAGCTAAACACAACAATAATCTTATATTTGGAATAAACTAAGTAACATTTAAAACCACACTGAGCTAAACACATCTTAATTATCTTATCTTTCCAATATTCCAAGTATCCATTTAAAATAAACTGAGCCTAACACATAAATATTCTCATATTACGAATTAACCAAGGAAACCTTTACACTTATACTGAGATTAACACATCTTGAAATCTTACAACAGAATGAATTTTCTAAAACCATACTGAGCTAAAACACATATAATGAATATTATCATATTCAGAACAAACCAAGTAACCTTCTGAGCTAAACACATATAATAAATATTCTCACACTTTAACTGTATTGTACTTTCAAAGCTATCCAAAGTTAAACAAACCTTAAAAATCTTACATTTGGAATGAACTATGTAACCTTTAAAACCAGACTTAATGAACTTAGTAGCGTAAAACACCTAACGTATTTAACATACACCTTAACTACCCAACACTTAACATTTTTAACATACTCCTTCCTTAACTATCTTACTTCAGAATATACTTTGTAACGTATTTGACAGACACTTTATCTTATTTAAGAATAGACTTAGCATGTAACACAAGTGTAAACACAATGTACATATTTAACATACACCTTAACTATTTTTCTTTAGAATAAACTAAGTAAGAATAAAAGTATAATAATACCTAACACATATTTCATACCTATTACTTTAAAATATATCTACTTAGTAGAACAAACTCAACATATAAAACGCACAACTTATATTATTTTAAAATACCATATTAACCTAAACACTTAGTATTCTTACAATTAGATAAAACTAAGGAATCTTAAAAATCATACTGAGATACACATCTTAACTTACACTAGGAATAAACCAAGTAACCTTTAAAACTATACTGAGCTAAACACACCTTAATAACTAATCTTATATTTCAAATTGACTAAGTAACCTTTAGGACTATACTGATTAACACATCTTAATAAATATTCTTATATTTCGAATAAACCACGTAACCTGTAAAACTATACCGAGCTAAACACATTTAAATAAATATTCTTTTATTTCGAATGAACCAAATAACCTTAAACCTACACTAAAACATAATAATCTTATATATCACATAAACCAAGTAACGTTTAAAACCTATTAAGCTAATTGCATCTTAACTATCATTTTTTCGTATAAACTAAGGTTACTTAAACCACACTGAGCTAACACATCTTAATAATCTCATATTTTGAATAAACCAAGTAATAACCTTCACAATAATACTAAATTTTACATATCTTAAAATCTTACAATAAAATTAATTAAGTAAACTTCTAAAGCTTTACTGAGCTAACACATCTTAATAACTTACACTAGGAATAAACTAAGTGACCTTAAATCTATACCGAGCTAAACAAATCTTAATAGACATCCTTATGTTTAAAAAGAAAAACCAAGTAACCTTCAAACAATATACTGAACTAAACACGTCGTAATAACCATTTTTATATTTCAATGGAACCAAGAAACCTTTAAAACTATACTGAGCTAAACACATCGTAATAAATATTCCTATATTTCGAATAAACCATATAACCTTTGAAACTATACTGAGCTAAACACATCATAATATTCTTATATTTCAAATAAACCAAGTAACCTTTAAAACTATACTGTGTTAAATGCATCTTAATAATCTTATATTTTAAATAAACCAAGTATCCATGAAAAAAATAAATAGAGCTTATATTTCGAATTAACCAAGGAAACCTATAACTAATCTTATATTTCAAATTGACTAAGTAACCTTTAGGACTATACTGATTAACACATCTTAATAAATATTCTTGTATTTCGAATAAACCAAGTAACCTTTAAAACTATACCGAGCTAAACACATTTAAATAAATATTCTTTTATTTCGAATGAACCAAATAACCTTAAACCTACACTAAAACATAATAATCTTATATATCACATAAACCAAGTAACGTTTAAAACCTATTAAGCTAATTGCATCTTCTATCATTTTTTCGTATAAACTAAGGTTACTTAAACCACACTGAGCTAACACATCATAATATTCTTATATTTCAAATAAACCAAGTAACCTTTAAAACTATACTGTGTTAAATGCATCTTAATAATCTTATATTTTGAATAAACCAAGTATCCATTAAAAAAATAAATAGAGCTTATATTTCGAATTAACCAAGGAAACCTATAACTAATCTTATAATAACTAATCTTATATTTCAAATTGACTAAGTAACCTTAAGGACTATACTGATTAACACATCTTAATAAATATTCTTGTATTTCGAATAAACCAAGTAACCTTTAAAACTATACCGAGCTAAACACATTAAAATAAATATTCTTTTATTTTGAATGAACCAAATAACCTTAAACCTACACTGAAATAAACACATAATAATCTTATATATCACATAAAACAAGTAAAGTTTAAAACCTATTAAGCTAATTGCATCTTAACTATCATTTTTTCGTATAAACTAAGGTTACTTAAACCTAACTTAAAACCATACAAAATGACACGCCTTAATAATCTTATTTTTGGAATAAACTTAGTAATGTACAAAACTGTACCAAGTAAAAAACGCCTTAATAATCTTATTTTTGAAATAAACTTAGCAATGTACAAAACCATACTCAGATACACACCTTATTAACCTTACTTTTTGGATAAACTAAGTAACCTTTAAAGCCACACTGAGTAAAACACACCTTAATAACCTTATTTTTGGAATAAACTAAGTAACCTTTAAAACCATACTGAGTTAAACACATCTTAATAACCTTCCTTTTGGAATAAACTAATTAACCTTTAAAACCATACTGAGTTAAACACATCTTAATAATCTTACTTACGGAATAAACTTAGTAATGTACAAAACTGTACCAAGTAAAAAACGCCTTAATAATCTTATTTTTGGAATAAACTTAGCAATGTACAAAACCATACTGAGTTAAACACATCTTAAAATCTACTTTTTATTAATTTTGGAATAAACAAAGTAATCTTCAAAACCATACTCAGATACACACCTTATTAACCTTACTTTTTGGATAAACTAAGTAACCTTTAAAGCCACACTGAGTAAAACACACCTTAATAACCTTAATTTTGGAATAAACTAAGTAACCTTTAAAACCGTACTGAGTTAAACACATCTTAATAACCTTCCTTTTGGAATAAACTAATTAACCTTTAAAACCACACTGAGTTAAACACATCTTAATAATCTTACTTATGGAATAAACTTAGTAATATACAAAACCATACTGAGTTAAACACATCTTAATAACCTTCCTTTTGAAATAAACTAATTAACCTTTAAAACCACACTGAGTTAAACACATCTTAATAATCTTACTTATGGAATAAACTTAGTAATATACAAAACCACACTGAGTTAAACACATCTTAATAATCTTACTTATGGAATAAACTTAGTAATATACAAAACCATACTGAGTTAAACACATCTTAATAACCTTCCTTTTGGAATAAACTAATTAACCTTTAAAACCACACTGAGTTAAACACATCTTAATAATCTTACTTATGGAATAAACTTAGTAATATACAAAACCACACTGAGTTAAACACATCTTAATAACCTTACTTATGGAATAAACTTAGTAATATACAAAACCATACTGAGTTAAACACATCTTAATAACCTTCCTTTTGGAATAAACTAATTAACCTTTAAAACCACACTGAGTTAAACACATCTTAATAATCTTACTTATGGAATAAACTTAGTAATATACAAAACCACACTGAGTTAAACACATCTTAATAATCTTACTTATGGAATAAACTTAGTAATATACAAAACCATACTGAGTTAAACACATCTTAATAACCTTACTTTTGGAATAAACTAATTAACCTTTAAAACCACACTGAGTTAAACACATCTTAATAATCTTACTTATGGAATAAACTTAGTAATATACAAAACCACACTGAGTTAAACACATCTTAATAATCTTACTTATGGAATAAACTTAGTAATATACAAAACCATACTGAGTTAAACACATCTTAATTACCTTACTTATGGAATAAACTTAGTAATTAACAAAACCATACTGAGTTAAACACATCTTAATTACCTTACTTTTGGAATAAACTTAGTAATTAACAAAACTATACTGAGTTAAACACATCTTAATTACCTTATTTTCTAAATTAACTTAAAACCATACAAAATGACACGCCTTAATAATCTAATTTTTGGAATAAACTTAGTAATCTACAAAACTGTACCAAGTAAAAAACGCGTTAATAATCTTATTTTTGGAATAAACTTAGCAATGTACAAAACCATACTTAGTTAAATACATCTTAAAATCTACTTTTTATTAATTTTGGAATAAACAAAGTAATCTTCAAAACCATACTCAGATACACACATTATTAACCTTACTTTTTGGATAAACTAAGTATCCTTTAAAGCCACACTGAGTGAAACACATTTTAATAACCTTTCTTATGGAATATACTAAGAAACCTTTAAAACCATACTGAGTTAAACACATCTTAATAATCTTGTTTTCACAATAAACTTAGTAATGTACAAAACCATACTAACTAAAACACGCCTTAATAATCTGATACTTGGAATGAACTTAGTAACCTATGAAAACCCTACTGTGAAACCACTTTTTTGTCACCTTTATCAAGGGAAAAAATTAGTAACAAACAAAATACCAATTTGAGATTACAACACACTGCTATTACCTTAACTTAGAAAAAAAAATAGTACAACTAAGTTAAACGCATCTTATTAATTTTACTTAAAAAAATTAAGTAAACATGAAGAAACCATATATTACAACACACTGCTATTACCTTAACTTAGAAAAAAAAATAGTACAACTAAGTTAAACGCATCTTATTAATTTTACTTAAAAAAATTTCAAGTAAACATGAAGAAACCATATATTTCATAGAAGATAAAAAACTCTAAATAAATTTAATTGTCATTATTATTATTTAAAATCAAACAGTATAACTAATAATATTATCACTTGACACTAACATACCTAACCTGTATACGTTATTAAGATAGATGTCTCAATTGATAATTATTAGAAAATAAATTTCCTAATTTTAGATATCATATTTGAGGGTTTGTAGGTTTCCCCCACGAAAAGATATCTGACTATNACCTTTCTTATGGAATATACTAAGAAACCTTTAAAACCATACTGAGTTAAACACATCTTAATAATCTTGTTTTCACAATAAACTTAGTAATGTACAAAACCATACTAACTAAAACACGCCTTAATAATCTGATACTTGGAATGAACTTAGTAACCTATGAAAACCCTACTGTGAAACCACTTTTTTGTCACCTTTATCAAGGGAAAAAATTAGTAACAAACAAAATACCAATTTGAGATTACAACACACTGCTATTACCTTAACTTAGAAAAAAAAATAGTAAAACTAAGTTAAACGCATCTTATTAATTTTACTTAAAAAAATTTCAAGTAAACATGAAGAAACCATATATTTCATAGAAGATAAAAAACTCTAAATAAATTTAATTGTCATTATTATTATTTAAAATCAAACAGTATAACTAATAATATTATCACTTGACACTAACATACCTAACCTGTATACGTTATTAAGATAGATGTCTCAATTGATAATTATTAGAAAATAAATTTCCTAATTTTAGATATCATATTTGAGGGTTTGTAGGTTTCCCCCACGAAAAGATATCTGACTATCATTAATAATAAGTGATCTTTAATTAATCATTTAATTGTAAAACTTTACCCGACAAAAGGTAATTTACAATTAAATTAAATTTTATTTTTGACACGTATTATCAATATTTTTAACACCTTATAACTCAACGCAGGTAAATCTCAGATGATGACGTTTAATAGTTATATTAATATTAAAAGAACTAATCGAAGAGGTGTCCAAACACATCGGACCTTATTATTTGTAAAGGTCAAAGTTGTGTTTAAGACACAATCATCTGTTAAGGTGTTATTTAACTTATTAATGAAAACAATAAATTAAATAAGACATTATTTATGTTTAATGAAGAAAACAAGAACAAGTTAATACAATTAGAAATAAGTTAATACAATTTAACTAATAATTAGATTTATTTCGTTAACGAATTAGAACTAAAGAATATAATTAAGTAACTACTCAAAGGAACTAGCAAATATAATATTTTGAAAAGTATAACTATATCATATACAACTATATACAATGTTTTATTAATAAACGCTATTAGTTAAATTATTTATAATATCAAAGTATTAAAAAGATCACTTGGAGCCTAACATACATAAACGAAATTTTACAAAAAAAAAAAAATAAAATAAATAATAATAACTTATAATAAACTTAGCAATGTACAAAACCATACTGAGTAAAACACGCTTTAATAATCTTATTTTCACTTAGTAAAATTTTAAAAATTAGTTAATTTTGCACCCTAGCCATAATGAAAAATACATCAATGTTGACTAATATTCAGTAACTAAACTATATACTTAAAAACATTTGTGCCCTAACCATAGCAAAAGAATAATAATGTTACCAAATATCAGTAATTAAACTATCTACCTATTTACAAAATAACTTAGGGCCCTAAGTTAACTAAAGCAAAACTAAGTTAACTTATAATCAGAAATTGAACTATCTATATTTATAAAAAAAACTTTGGGCCCTAAAATTTAACCTAAGTATAACAAAGTTAACTTATTTTCAGTAATAATTGAACTTGCCAATTTTCAGTAATAATTAAACTTGAATGCTTAGGTTGAATAACCTAAGTATAACAAAGTTAACTTATTTTCAGTAATAATTGAACTTGAAAATTTAAAAAAAACTTTTGGGCCTTAATATTTAATTAAAGTAAAACCAAGTTAACTAATAATCAGTAACTGAACTATCCGCCTATTTACAAAGAAAATTTGTCCCCTGACATNTAGAAGATAAAAAACTCTAAATAAATTTAATTGTCATTATTATTATTTAAAATCAAACAGTATAACTAATAATATTATCACTTGACACTAACATACCTAACCTGTATACGTTATTAAGATAGATGTCTCAATTGATAATTATTAGAAAATAAATTTCCTAATTTTAGATATCATATTTGAGGGTTTGTAGGTTTCCCCCACGAAAAGATATCTGACTATCATTAATAATAAGTGATCTTTAATTAATCATTTAATTGTAAAACTTTACCCGACAAAAGGTAATTTACAATTAAATTAAATTTTATTTTTGACACGTATTATCAATATTTTTAACACCTTATAACTCAACGCAGGTAAATCTCAGATGATGACGTTTAATAGTTATATTAATATTAAAAGAACTAATCGAAGAGGTGTCCAAACACATCGGACCTTATTATTTGTAAAGGTCAAAGTTGTGTTTAAGACACAATCATCTGTTAAGGTGTTATTTAACTTATTAATGAAAACAATAAATTAAATAAGACATTATTTATGTTTAATGAAGAAAACAAGAACAAGTTAATACAATTAGAAATAAGTTAATACAATTTAACTAATAATTAGATTTATTTCGTTAACGAATTAGAACTAAAGAATATAATTAAGTAACTACTCAAAGGAACTAGCCAATATAATATTTTGAAAAGTATAACTACATAATATACAACTATATACAATGTTTTATTAATAAACGCTATTAGTTAAATTATTTATAATATCAAAGTATTAAAAAGATCACATGTAGCCTAACATACATAAACGAAATTTTACAAAAAAAAAAAAAATAAATAAATAATAATAACTTATAATAAACTTAGCAATGTACAAAACCATACTGAGTAAAACACGCTTTAATAATCTTATTTTCACTTAGTAAAATTTTAAAAATTAGTTAATTTTGCACCCTAGCCATAATGAAAAATACATCAATGTTGACTAATATTCAGTAACTAAACTATATACTTAAAAACATTTGTGCCCTAACCATAGCAAAAGAATAATAATGTTACCAAATATCAGTAATTAAACTATCTACCTATTTACAAAATAACTTAGGGCCCTAAGTTAACTAAAGCAAAACTAAGTTAACTTATAATCAGAAATTGAACTATCTATATTTATAAAAAAAACTTTGGGCCCTAAAATTTAACCTAAGTATAACAAAGTTAACTTATTTTCAGTAATAATTGAACTTGCCAATTTTCAGTAATAATTAAACTTGAATGCTTAGGTTGAATAACCTAAGTATAACAAAGTTAACTTATTTTCAGTAATAATTGAACTTGAAAATTTAAAAAAAACTTTTGGGCCTTAATATTTAATTAAAGTAAAACCAAGTTAACTAATAATCAGTAACTGAACTATCCGCCTATTTACAAAGAAAATTTGTCCCCTGACATTTAACAAAATTAAAACTAAGTTAATTAATCATCAGTAATTGAAATAAATACCTATTTATAAAAGAACTTAGGGAACATTAAATGAAAGTAAAGCAAAGTTAACTAATAATCAGTAATTAAACTATCTACCCTAAATTAAAAATACTTTAAGCCCTAACTTAAACAGGTGTTAATAATTAGTAATTAAACTATCTAAAACAAAAATGTTTAATTAATAGATAGTAATTAAACTACAGTCGAACAAATTTATTTTGCATTTAAACCTAAAACAACATTATAATAATAATTAAGACAACAATTTGAACATCAAACTCACATTATGACCGTCTTTTAACAAATTAACATTTAAACACTATTCTCCTTAACTTAAACTGTATAAAATTGTGAAGAATTTTCTTTTGTCCTACGATCCGCTTTAAGCAAAAGGAATATAGTGAAGCAGTCAAGAATGTGACATACATAGTTAGAACATCGAACGTAACGGAGTTCTCCATTTTAGAATTATTTTACATCTAATGATTATTATTATACGAGACTATAAAACACAGTCAAACAAAACTAAACATCAGAACATAATGTTTCTTAACGTTAACTCAACATATAACATTGTGACCAAATCAGAATTAACTATTGAAAACCTTACATACAGTTTAAAACAAAACTAAATAAAAGAAAATAGAATATAAACTAAACCCAATGTTTTGCAGAATAACCTTAATATTATTAGATATAAATCCCTTTACTTTTAGATTGAATAATTTAATATACACCTTAATTATTCGAGTCTCTAAACAAAACTTAATATCAGAACATAATGTTTCTAAACTTTGCGACCTAATCAGAATTAGCTATTTATCTCCTAACTTATAGATTGTAGAATTATTATACGATTTTATAAACACAGTTTCAAACCAAACCAAATAACAGAACATACTTTTTCTAAACTAAAACACGATGCACAACATAGTGACCTAAACAGAATTAGCTATTGAACTACCTACTTATAGATTGTAGAATTATTATACGATTCTATTAACACAGTTTCAAACAATACTTTTTTTAAACTTAACACAATGTATAACATAGCGAACTAATCAGAATTAGCTATGGAACTTCCTAATTATAGATTGTAGAATTATTAAACGATTCTATAAGACAGTTATAAACTAAAACCAAATAACAGAACATACTTTTTCTAAACTATAACACGATGCAAAAACATAGTGACCTAATCAGAATTAGCTGTTGAACTACCTACTTATAGATTGTAGAACTGTTATACGATTCTATTAANGCCACGGGTTCAATCCCAGCTTATGGCGCATCAATTTTTAACGTTATAAATCATTTAAAGGTGAGTTGTTGTTGTTGTCGTTGTTGGGACACTACTCGATTATAAAAAAGATATCAATAAAAAATTGGGTTTTTTTTTATCTTTATGTAGCCTATCAATGGAATAATAAATAATAAAGTTACTGTCCTAATTTTGGAATTGATTAAGTGGATTTTGACATTTTTACTGGCATATGAAAGTACCATGCTAACATTTACTCTTGATATAATACGATAATGATAATGTTTTTTTGTTTTTTTTTTACTCTGAAACATTACTCGTAAAGAATAAGTAATAAAATTCAGGCTATCTTCTTTAATTCGAATACATATATAGTTCTATGTAATTATNCAAATAGATTGCCACCTAGGACCTAGGCCATTACAGCATCAACTGTTTCATTTAAAACATATCTAAATTCTCGTAAATCATTTGACACCTAAATGTAAGCATTAAAAACCTAAAATATATAATCATTATGTAATATAACAGCATCAACCCATTTCATTTAAAACAGAACTAACTTCTCATATATCATTTGACACCTAAATGTAAGCAATCGAACTACCTAAAAAAAATTACAATAATTATGTAACGGGAAAGAGTCAACCGTTTATTTAAAAAAGAACTAACTTCTCGTAAATCATTTGATGTAAGAAAATAATGTAAGAAAATAATTACAATGTAAGCAATTGAACTACCCACAAACAGAAATGTTTCTTAACTTACACATGAGTGACTAAATCCAAGTAAACCATTTAATACCTAAATGTAAATACAAGTAAAATAATTATGTACTTAAACCTCAACTAACTGGAAAATATTTTCATGTAAAAAAATAGTTTAATACAATTTGTNTAAATCATTTAAAACCTAAATGTTGATACAAGTAAAATAATTACTAACTAACCGGAAAATATTTTCATGTAAAAAAATAGTTTAATATAATTTGTGACTTAAAGTAAGCTATAAAACTGCTTATTTCCACTAAATTTTGTAACAAAACTATTGAACATTTGTTGTAAGAGAAGCATAATAATATAAGCTATAATCACCTACTAGACTATCTTCTTACAAAATTATTTTGCAGCTAATTTAATAATAGCCTGACAACACACCAATTTAATCATTTTAGCCCTACCAAATGTAAAGTAATTTAATAAGGTATTATAATAAGGAATCATTTTGTTAATAAAAAAAATAAAATGTAAAAAGCGACTTATTTTTTGTAATATTTTGAAATCTTAATAGTCAGGGTGCCCATAGGCAAAAAAGTCACATATACATACTCTTTTTAAACCTTTTTGTATGGCTTGTATATGCCAAGTCTGACAACGTTTTCCTCTGTGACTTTTTTAGTTTTGGGGCCTTTTTTTATTATTTGAACCCTAAAATTTTGACGCGTCAGACTGGAAGGCGGAAAAAGTTCTGCGTCAGACAATATTAAAATGTTGATTTATAGGGTTCAAATAATGTATCTTGAGAAAA
>KZ651955.1:197990-236825 GCA_001010745.2 Gerris buenoi | reverse complement strand
TTTTTTTTTTTTTTTTTTTTTTTTTTTTTTTTTTTTTTTTTTTTTTTTTTTTTTTTTATGTATTCAGACTTGTGACATTTAATTGGCGGGAAATTATGAATTGATTTACTCTTATGAATTTGTTTTTTTATAACTAATAATTGACTTTTTATAATTTTTGAAATACCCAAATGATATTTGTTCTAACAATCTATCTTTTAGAATCTTTTTGTGTCTTTAGAATCAGTTTTGTGGCTTATTGAGTTTTTGATATTGATTTTGTAAATTACATGATTTTTTTTTTTCTTTTCAGATTATGGTGAAATTTATTTTTTATTTTTTGGTCTTAATCTGAATTGTATATTATCGCAGTCGATTTTTTTTTTATATATATATTTTCAGTAGTCCTTTTATATAAGTAAGTGATATATAGAATTTTACGTTTTCCTATGTTGCCTATTTTATGTTTGAGCTATGTGCTAGAATATTATAATTAAATAAATAAATAATAATGAAGCCAATATTTAATAAAATAACTTGGTTATTTAAAATTAAAAACATTTTGTAACCATTAACACGACCCACAAAAAAAACATAACTTTTCAGTTTATTTTGTCACCTAAAAGTCTATCTATATATATTATTTTCAGTGCTGATAAGAGGGACAGGGATGTGTTAAGAATTTAAGATAAAGTAATTATATGTAAATACAAAATATTGGGAAGAAAATGTAATTTCAATTTTTACAGTTTGATTATAATATTTTTATCAAGATATAATTTTCAAGACTTTTTGAAGAAATACCTTTTTTTTGTGTAGTTTTATATGCGAAAATGTTATTTTTTTTTAATCTTTTGATAAGTTGACACGATAATAAAAATTGAAGAAGTGAACAAAAAAGGTTTTTAAAATCGAGCTCCCCACCGAAAACTTCCATTTCAAGTAGACTAATCTGCAAATCACTTCGACGAATAACTAATCTGATCTTCATGATGATTAATAAACTAACGGAGCTCAAAATAAAACCTTCAACAGACACAACTAAAACTTTATACACATGTCAACTAAAAAATATTAATTTAAAAGAACAAATGGTGATATAATTATAATTGGAATTGAATTAATTGTTATAAAACTTTTTTTAAATGTTTCAATTTTTTGCATGTTAGATTCAAAGAGGAATTTCTCTACATCTTTCAGAAGAATTTAAAATAGCATTTTTTTAGTAACTAAAATGTTCACAGTTATCTTTGGGTAATTTTTTTTTTAGTTATTTTAATTGTTATTTAATTACTTTGATATCTTACATGTCGTTTATTTGGTACGTAATAATAAATTGTCTATTTCTTATGTGTAATTTTATTTACTTTTATTTGGTACCTAGTTCTTAGGAATTTTTTTTTTTTACTTGTAATTTACTTGGTGTCTAAAATAAGTAAACCTACATACCTAAAGTGTGGTTTATTCAATCATCCTAATTTTTATTTAATCAGTAATTTTACTTGTCATGTGTTTACTTAAAAATTTTATTTTATATGGTAGCTAATAAGTTAGATACGACATTATCTCATGTGTAATTCACCCAGTTATTTTACTTGTCATTTATTTATTGTCTAAAAAGTTACATAAACAGCAATCAAATGTGTCATTTACTTATCTAAGTTATTATTTATTCACTCAGTTCTTTTAATGTTTTTTATTTACTTTGATAACTTACTTGTCGTTTATTTGGTACCTAATAAGTTACATTCATAGTTATGTGTAATTTACACAGTTATTTTACTTGTTATTTATTTACTTTGACACCTTACTTGTCGTAAATTCATAGTTTTGATGTGTAATTTACCTAGTCATTTTACTTGTTGTCTGAATTTATTTAGTTTTATTTTATTTGTTCACTAAGTTATGTACTTGCCTTTTATTCATAGTAGCTTATTTCTTATACCATAATATTAAATTGTATTGTCATATTCCATAACCAACACTTAATATTTAATATTAATGAATGAACATTAGTCAGAAATATAATTTTTATACAAAACATTGTTTTTGATAGACTGTTACAGAAATTACTTGTAAAGAATCAAGTTGAAGAAACATGAATTTATTTTTATTTTTTCGTAAGAACTTCTTAATTTAAAATTAAAATTTTGTGAATTTCTAACTTTTATTGAAAGTTTTTAAAAAGAGCTGGGGATCTATAGATATATTTCTTAATATTTGTTCAATGGAAATATTATTATTATTGAAATATTATTATTATTGAAGAAATGATTTTTTTTTATTAATATTTATTATTATTATATTGGTGGTAATAAGAATGTTATCTTTTAATTTTTTTTAAAAGCTTTTCTTGAGTTGACAAGCTAAATAAATTTAAAGAAGTGAACTACAGGTTCTGATTTTGAGCTCCCCACCGAAACTTCCATTTACTGAAGACTAATCTGTAAATCACATTGACGAATAACTAATCTGATCTTCATGATGATTAATAACTAACAGAGCTCAGAACTAAACCTGCACAAGTCACTACTAAACTTTATATTATACGTGTCAACTAAAAATAAATAAATCATTTTAAAGAACAAATGGAACAGGGAAAATTTAATTATAATTTAAAAAAAAAACAACTTATTATTTTGGTCAATTTTAAATGTAAAGCTATTTGCATTGAGAAATTACATTTTAAGTAGGTATAACCCGATTAAATACCTCAAAAGAGATTTTTAAACTAAGTTTATGGGGGCTTGAAAGAAACCGTTTATATTTATTAATTTTTATTTCTAAAGATTTGTAAACTAAACAATTTTAATTTTGTGATACTAATTAATAAATTTTATTTATCATTTTTTTAAATTGACTAGTTGGTGAATCTAAATGTTAAGTGTTAACTAATAATATACTAATTGGTATTTTTAAATGTATATTTTGTAACGAATAGGTGATTGGCTGGCTGTAATTTTATATTAAGCTGTAAAAATATTTTAGATGTCTTATTTCTATTCTTTTAAAGAATTTTTTAATTAAAAATAAAAAGTTTTAAGAGTTTCTAATTTCAAATGGATTTTTTAAAAATAGCTGGGCCTATTCAGTAAGAAAGTATCGTCTAAATTCTCAACAAAAACATATTTCAACAATAAATTCCCAACATAAAATTTTTATTTTTGAAAATAGTCCAGTAATCCGTTGTCACAAGCAAAATCAAAATATTTAAAACTTCAATCAAATGTAATTTAATTTTAAATTTTGCTCCAGCTTTGGGTGAGATATTGTACATAGAGCATTTTCCAAAGAAATTTAACAAATACCTGAATCCAATCTGTAAACAGTAAATTAAAAAGTTGTGGAAACCAAATTGTTACATTTAATTGAATTTGAACGACATAAAAAAAGAAATAATCATGTAATCAATTTCAAAGGATCGTAATTCGAAAATAAAAATAGAATAAGGACAATTCTGTGAAATAGCA
Organism: Gerris buenoi; assembly: GCA_001010745.2. NCBI lineage: Eukaryota > Metazoa > Arthropoda > Insecta > Hemiptera > Gerridae > Gerris > Gerris buenoi. The sequence continues at coordinate 233,376 of KZ651955.1, read as the reverse complement.
AATTCTTGACCGGAAAATGAAGCGATAACAATTTTGTGTAGTTATTAAGGTTGTAGGTTTTAACCTAGGATACAACATTTTAAAAAATTAAACTAAACTCTTTTGCTTCAGCAAAAGAGTTTAGTTTAATAAATAAATATAGAAATATTTATTTTTGTAATTTCAAGACTATATCAAAGTCTAGAAATATTAATTTTCAAATTGTCTTTTTTTAATGAACTAATATAAATTATAAATAGAAATAAAGACAAGGCAAGAAAATGAAGAAATAACTAAGGTTTTCTCGAGGATGTGAAAGCACATTATTCGATTAGCACATTATTTAAGTAGCACATTACTGATGTTCACGCCTAAAATGATTTGTTTCGATCATCTAATCTCGGTAATGTAGAATGTTATATTTGTTTGTTATATTTAGTGCACAGAAATCCCTTTAGCTGATTATCTTCACTTCACGACCAAATCAGTAATTCATATTTATTTAATAAATAAAATAATATTTTCATAACTTAATTACTCTCAAAACTGATTTATCAACATTAAAAATATAAAAACTATTGTTGATTGTAAGTAGGTTGTTTTTTGCTTACGAGAAGAGATCAACAAAATCAAATATGAGGAAAAAACTATTTTGAATGTGACTTTAGTTTCAAATTTAATTTAGTGTGTACATCTGATTTTATTTTAATTATCTATATTTTATTTTCTGCAACTAAAGGTAAATAAAATAATGGTAATGTAAACTAAACAAAAACTATATCAGTACAATTTTTTAACATAATATTCTATACCATAAAAAAAATATCAGAATGAAAATACACTAGCAGAGCTTGGCCTGTGCCATGTTAAACCTAGCAGAAACTTATACCATGAACTTTAAGTATTTTATAATCTATACTATTGTAGACATAATTGTTGTCTTTACTAACTTAGTAGGCTAGTCACACATGAAATTTGGTTGTTGAGCAGATGCTAAGCTTAATGAAATAAATAATCTAAACTATAGTAGATATAACATAGCTCAAAGACCGTCATTACAGAACATAGTAGGCTAGTCGCGCATTGAGTTTAGACCTATGATGTCTTTACTAACTTAGTAGGCTTGACTTAACTAAGTATATGCTAATCTCAATAAAATAAACAGTCTGAACTATACTAGATGACAGTATGACAGAGCTCACAGACCTATGTTGTCTTTACTAACTTAGTAGGCTAGTCACGCATTGAGTTTAGACCTATGATGTCTTCACTAACTTAGTAGGCTAGTAACGCATTGAGTTTAGACCTATGATGCCTTTACTAACTTAGCAGGCTAGTAACGCATTGAGTTTAGACCTATGATGTCTTCACTAACTTAGTAGACTAGTAACGCATTGAGTTTAGACCTATGATGTCTTTACTAACTTAGTAAGCTAGTAACGCATTGAGTTTAGACCTACAATGATGGCTTTACTAACTTAGTAGGCTGGTCACGCATAGAATTTACACCAATGATGTCTTTACTAACTTAGTANATTTTTAACACACTATTAAGAAATACATAATGTATAATATTTTAAGCCGTTTTATTATACCATCACTGGATTAATTATTTCTAATAAATATTAATAGAGTATATTTGAAGCTGAGAATCTTACGAAGTGTTGAATAAATTAATTAGAAATGCTTAGATATAGGAAATATCTCTTAAATTTCTAAATCGGCAGTCACCCTATTATGCTAAAATACATAAAGAAAATTGAAAACATGAAAAAATGATATTATTTTAAAATTTATGTAATGCATTAAGACTGTATTAAAAAATTAAATATATTGTTGTCATTATAAAAATGTGTATTTTTTAATTAAAATTTAGTGCTTGAAATATAATGATTGTAAAAATCATGAATTATTATTAAAATTAGCATGCTTGGTTAAATTTTAAATTAAAATCCTTGAAATATTTTTATCAAGGAACAAAAATAAAATGAGAAAATTAATAATTAGTAAAAAATCGATAATGAGACAATTTTATTTAAAAATTATTAATTTTTTAAAATGTCCTTTCTCGGTTGTAAATGTTAAAAAAAAAGAAATTAATAGAAAAAAATTTAACATACCTCTTTTATTTATAAGCCCATTTTTAAGTTTAACTTAATGATGATGGTTGATATCTCCGGATATAATAAAAGAATAATAATATATCGAAGAACTTGACAAATTAAACCTCTCAATACATATTATTGTTAAGTTTTCGTCACTCGGGTTTCGAATTATTAAGAGTCGACTGTATCTTACAATTCCATTTGATTGTAATCAAAAATATTTTAGCTTAAAAAATAATAATAATATAAGTAACGCCCATCTGAACCCATCACTGCATTTGAAATTTAATTGATAATTTTCTAGATTTTAACAATTTTTTCAAAAATAGAATTTAAAATTATATCGAAAATTCATATTATTTTTCCCAATAGGAGGGGGCGGGCTATTATTTTATTGATAATAGCTTATGTGACAGCTGTAAATATATATATTTTTAAGTAGTATTATACAAATAAATAAGTTAAATAGATCATAAATATTGTATAGAGAGAGACAATCTCTCATTTTTCTCAAACATTAATTTTAGCCGAGTTCTTTCTGGCAACATGAGCCAAGAAATGCAGATTTCCATAAAATTTAATTTTCAAACAAAAATCGGTAAATTTTTAAAATCTTTCTGATGTGCATGTGGATCAAGTGTTGTTAATCACAAAACAAAGTGTCACCCACACCAGCAAGTGCATTTATAAGTGATGTTCAGAAACATTATGGAAAAAGTTGTTGGATAAAAAAAAGTATTTTAATTATTACAAAAGAAGGAATAGTACTCAATAATGCTTAATAGTTAGAAAACAAATTTGATACTTTGGCAAAAAAAAATAGAATTTAGCCAGAATTCAAGTGTCAACTAAGTCCCAAAGAAGTTCTTGTAAGAATAGTAGAGTTAGAACTTTTGTAGAATCCTTAGTTCCAAAAGAACAGTTGAGTTAGTAATATGATATAAATATTATCAGAGTTTAAGATAACGAAAATGTTCATTTTCCAAAATAAAATATTTTAAGCCTTTTTGACTTACATTTTTTTAGACGTCCGGTTAAATATATGAAAATTTCACATCCAATAAAATATTCAGCTGAATAAGCTAGGATTGTTTTAAAATTTCAACACTGCTATGAACTTAAACCATAGAAACAGGAACTTACAGAAGATAATTTATTCCTCTTGTTTTAAGAAAATTAAATATTTAGTGGAGTTTTAAGGTCTGAGTATGCGAAGCACATTAAGAATTTAATCCTATTATAAAATATAATATGTTAGGATTTAATTATATTTTAAAGCCTTTTGATGTTTTATCTGATCTGAGAAAATTGAGGAAGACTAAATCATTCTGATTTTGAGTCCAACAGTATAGTGTGTTAATAGAAAGTAAATAATTCTTGATTTTATGGCATAAAATAGAATTTATGTAGTTTTAACTAGTGTGTTAGTTTTAACACACTATTAAGAAATACATAATGTATAATATTTTAAGCCGTTTTATTATACCATCACTGGATTAATTATTTCTAATAAATATTAATAGAGTATATTTGAAGCTGAGAATCTTACGAAGTGTTGAATAAATTAATTAGAAATGCTTAGATATAGGAAATATCTCTTAAATTTCTAAATCGGCAGTCACCCTATTATGCTAAAATACATAAAGAAAATTGAAAACATGAAAAAATGATATTATTTTAAAATTTATGTAATGCATTAAGACTGTATTAAAAAATTAAATATATTGTTGTCATTATAAAAATGTGTATTTTTTAATTAAAATTTAGTGCTTGAAATATAATGATTGTAAAAATCATGAATTATTATTAAAATTAGCATGCTTGGTTAAATTTTAAATTAAAATCCTTGAAATATTTTTATCAAGGAACAAAAATAAAATGAGAAAATTGATAATGAGACAATTTTATTTAAAAATTATTAATTTTTTAAAATGTCCTTTCTCGGTTGTAAATGTTAAAAAAAAAGAAATTAATAGAAAAAAATTTAACATACCTCTTTTATTTATAAGCCCATTTTTAAGTTTAACTTAATGATGATGGTTGATATCTCCGGATATAATAAAAGAATAATAATATACCTAAATAAAAGTGATTTTGGAAAAAGAAAATAGCTTAATCTAAGAATAATTAAAATACCTAATTTAAATCAACAAGTATATAAAAATAATGTAGAGAGCAAATTATCAATTTAGTTTTGTTTTGACTAATAATGAATAACTTTTTTCTATGAAAAAAGTTATTTTTATTCACCTTACATAATTGCAATAAGACAGTGTTAACTGCCGATTATTTTAGGCCACTTAAATATGCCAAATTATCGTTGAATATTGAGAACTAGCTATAGTATTAGTATCCTCAGTAATTCAAGTCAATTATTATTAGTCATTTACACCTAGAGCTTACATTATTTTAAGTGCATTAATAATTTAATACCTTATCTCAGAACTTGTAAAATAACTGATAAGAGCTGATGTCCTAATCCTCTTTAGTGTATTACTGCAATAGATAAGGAGCTGTTTGGAAACTAACCAAATTTTCCACACAAAACCACAGATTCTTATTACCAAAATTTGAATAGATTATTCAAATGTACTAAATTGTTTAGAATGCGCCTATTCTAGCTTACCACAAAAGCCACTCCCTAAAAAATTTTAAAATTTAAGCTTCCTCCTTAAGCAATCTTGTTGAGGCCTGCCCAAAGGTTAAAAAAATACTGAACAAAGCTCCTACAACAAATACTCTTAAGTTTACCACCTACTTACACAAGTTTTAAAACCTTTTAGAGAACAGGATTACTGATAATCCTCCAGCATTTTTAAACCTATAGGTCATATAAGCCGCCTGCCCAATTTTATAGTCCTTAACATTAGAATTATTGCACTTCCACATAGTATAAATCTGTTTATTATGTAAACCACCTATTTCCACAAGTCCTAAGACATTTTAAAGAAAACTGCATCAGAGATCATTCCCAACATATAAGCAGCTTGCCCAATTTTATCATTATTGTATAAACACTTCAACCACATAGTATAAAACTGTTCCGATTTTCCCTTCTAATATTTGTTCACTATTAAGACGAAACCCAAACCATCAATAGTATAACACATTTTAATAGAAATCATATTCAGGGCCTGAACATGAAAACTTATTCCAACAGACTACCTCGAAACCTAAAATTTAAATTTTAAAAAATACACTAAAATGAAGTACTGCTCTAGAATATTTTAAAATAATAATAGCTCTCATCATTATTTAAAGCATCTTGTCATTTGAAAAATAAAAAAATTACTCTTCTTTCAATATTTTCAAATATCCCACATCTCTGGACGATTCCCATAATTCTTTCAGAAGAATATTAGTGACAATTGTGAACTCCTCAGACGATTCCCATAATACTTTCCAATATTAGTAACTATTTTAATGTTTTGCCATTTGAAAAATATGAAATTAACTTCTTTCAATATGTAAAATGTCCCACATCTCGTCAAATGATTCCCCCCATAGTAGCATATTAGTAACTATTTTTAAGTTATGAAACTAAATGCTTATTATTATAAATTATAATGTTGGGTATTATCCCTTCTTCGAAATGGTATTACAATCTTAGAAAGAAGATTATTAATACTTCCCTCTGTAGCATTTCCTAGGAGTGATTAATTAATTTATTACTATTTCCCCATAAATAACTTGTGTTCTAATTATATATTAAAGATAATTAAGTATCTTTTAAACACACCCAAAAATGTTTTTTGTTTTAATCCCAAAAACATTATAATTAATTTGATCTAAGATCTCTTCGACATTTCCCAATTCTCAAACGATAATAAAATTGCCTTGTATAAGAGAACTAATAAAATATTGCCCTATTCGACTAATTCCAACATAATATCCAAAAGATATTTTAGAAGTCGAAAAAAGCTCTTTTTAAAAAATCAAATATCCAACTGTATATCTCCTACAAGTTGAAAAACCACTCATTCAAATAGAATATCTAATAGATACATATTTTGAGTAAATAAGCTTAATTTTAAAAAGGCAAAATTTATTTTTAAATCTCCCCCCACCCTTCCACACATAACACAAAAATATATAATAAAGCTGGGAAGTAAACAATAAACTAAGATGTTTTTTTTTATTTTCTTAAGAAATAATCTTATTTTATTTTACTATATATATTTTTTATTTTATTTTATTTTTTATTTTTTTCAACGCTAAACTTGTTGTTTATTTAAAAGATATTTTTTTAGGCTTATTTTAAAGGATGTAACTGTTTTTATGTCTTTGNTAAAAAATCACTTCACATATTATTTAGTTGTTCTTAGCTTTTTAAACTATTACACATTTTAATATTTTCTAATGAATTATTATTAACTAATGAAAATGTAGCTAAATGGTTAAAATTATTAACATTAAACTAAAAATGGTAAAAAAAATAATTTATTTTATTTAATAAAAAAAAACCAAATAAGAATTATACACAAAGTCAGTTATCGCCTTAAAGCATTAATTTTAAATTTACAAAATGTGAGAAAAATAAATTTTATGTTATATTCGTTGAAAGTAACAGAAGATTTAACGGTCGAATGAATTAAACCATTCTATCGTTAAATTTGACCACTCGAGATCCAGAACTGAATTATAATTAACCCTTTGATAAAATCGATATTTCCTAAATAAGGAAACCGATCTATGTAACGCCTTCCTAGACCACCCGAGCCAATATCACTCTCCTTTAGCCTAATGGAAAACAACGGACAAAAAAAACACAACAATTATAATACAAATAAATAGCATAAGACAAATTTACATTTTTTTTGTTGTTATAATTAAAAAACTAATATTTCTTGGTTTAGAAATGTGCCGAAATTTGCTTGACACGATGGAGTAAGCTTATTCATTCGTTATGCTGATTTTCATACATATATTTCAGACCTTTATCAATTAAAATCATGTCGATATATATCCACAACGATTCATATAATTTTTAATTTTCAGTTGCATATTTGAAATCTATTTTAAAGGAAGAAACACTTGAAAGACTTTTATAGTAACAGTAAATATTTCAGAAGATAAATAACAGTCAAGACTCTTATGAATAATAAGATTTCAAGCAGAAAACTGATCCAATCCCAGAGCTCACATGGTAGAGACTACTAATGAAAGAGACCAACAGAAAATGTCTTAATAATTTGACAATTAAGAACTTAAATTTTAAGAAAAATAGTATCGGTGGTATTAGACCTGTCAAAACAAGCTAATAATCATCTACCACTGTTGAGATATATTAGAAGCATTTTAAAAATTTAATTTTTGGAATAATATGATTTATCCACTAATAAATGTCACTGTAGATATGTATTTATAATTTTATATATATTATAAATTATTAAAGTGAAATCTATTTGATTAATATAAACACATTTATTGAATAATAATAGAAAACTTATATCTACAGATTCTCACAATTCATTTTCACACTTTTTTTTTTCTCTATCGGCACTCACAATTTCACTTGACAAAATTATTCTGAACGATTGTGTTTGGTTCCCGATTAAGGAATTAATCGTTTACCCGATAAGGGACTAACGTTTAACACCCGAGGGACCACGGACACAAAATATAAAATATTAATATTTACAAGCAGATTTATATAAATTAAAAAAAAAAATGAAATATAGAATTTAGGGGCTTACAAAATGATGAAGCGATGAAGTGCTGCAAGAGAGAATATCAGGCCAGGACAAGGGTGGCAGCTACCAGGCACCAAGGCATTTGACAACCACTGGCCCAAAAGGAAGAACTCGAAACAGTCTGGATCTCGATAGGTAGGTAGGAAAACTTCTTAAGGTGAATTCTTCTCCGATAAGGTCTTCAATGATGATAATACTTCTTCTAGATGATTTTCTAGGTGATTAACAGTTATCATTAGAATAATGATATCTAAAAATCAGTCAAGTAATAGGATAAAAATCCTTCGGTTAGGTCAGTTGTAATGTCAAGTCTTAGAAGTCAATAATAAACATTTTTAAGATGAATTTAAATTGAGATTTTTCAAAAAGAAAATAAAAATCTTTAGTAAAATATTGAAGATTTTAAGACATTCACAAATAATAGCTAAAAAGTTACTAATAAATAGGAATAAAGGAGAGTTGATAGATTTAAAGATCATAGGAATGTTTCAGGCTGTACACCACTACGGCAGGAGAAAATGTCAATTGATTCAAGGCATCAAATTATTCTCTTATATATCCAAGATATTGTCATAATCATAAGTCTCGAGGGTTAATTGATCACTGAATATAGAACTAAATTCTCTCGATAGGTGTACAGCTAAAAAGTAACCTAACAATCTTATTTCTATTACCATAAGGAAAGGATAACGGAAGAGGGTATTATTTTTCCGACAAGTATTTTAAGAGGATTTATACTGTATATATTAATACCTTGTAGGAGTTAGAAATCTAACGGCAAATATCAATATTGCCCAAAGCTGTAGAAACTGCTACCGATTCGCAACACCGAAGATACCTCACCTCCGATAAAGGGGGACGGTCCATCATATTCCGTTTTCTTTAAGTTTCAAAATTTGAAACAAAAAACATTGGGATATGTAAGTATTAGTTCGAAAGGGACAAGAAAACTTTCTTTAGTAATATGACAAATAAAAAATTATGGGAAATTTAACTCTGATACCTTCTTGGTTCAGGTTCAAGATAATTTTTATTAATGAGATGAGTAGATTTCTTGTACACCGCCAGTGAGAAGTAATCGGGAATTGCAGGCGTTCTTCATCTCCTCACACCCCAAAATCTACATTAGGTGATGTATAAATAATTAGAGTAAATATTTAGGCATCTGTTACTTTTAAAATATTCATTTTTACAAGGAGTTGAATATGAACTCAAATATTAATAAAAATTATAATAATAATAATGGAATTCTATCAAGTACCTTGATGATAATATTAAATTGGCAATCTTTGTGCCCCTACTTCAGGGGGATTTATAAATCCATCGTCTATTTCTAAATTTGTCCGCAGGATCTTCCTACTGGAAATTTTTAATTACCAATATAAATAATAAAACGGTTTTAGATAAATAGATTAAATATTTAATAAATTGTCATTTCAAATAGTAGTAGAAAAATAAAATTACCCTAAAAGATAAATTGAAGAATTCCGGGGGGACCAATATTTGTTGCATGATCTTGCATAGACAGCGCCAACCCTAAGAAAGGCGACGCTCAATCTATCAGTAGGACCTGTTTAAATACATTAACATTCACAGCAGTAAACAGATCTCACATAATAATAAAGAACTTTATTTCACTCCAATTATTTTCACTCTTTCCACAAGTTCTCTCATTTCTTTTATTTTTTTTTTCTATTTATCTTTTTACTTTATTTATGTTTTATTAAAAAGTTTATATTTTCTAGACATTGATATGTACATTAATTTTTTATTAACTTTATAAGCTGCAATGTTTTTTCTCAAATTCTTTTATTATTCTATTAGAATACTAAGCTATAATTGCATTTTATTTTCTTAATTTTTAAATTTCTCTTAAAATATCTTTATGTTAGTACTTCAATAATGAAATTTGATCTTATTGGCAGTTATACTCCCTGAAAACAGTTTGAACCCGAAGGGATTGACTTTCTTGAGACGCCCAAGTAAACTAAATGTGGAGGAAGATAACCCGCTGCTTGTGAACGGTGACAGGAAAGCAATACCCATGTAGTACCTCGGAGGCTAGCTACAGGGATGAACACGAGGCAAACAACGTTCACACGATAATATCACAGCAGTCACAACTGGGGGCAGACTTAAACGGTCAGAGAGTGGTCAGCGATACGAGACCCCCAAGGCTGCGCCTCAGGAATACTCGAAACTCTGGAATCTACGTAGCTAGGGACAGCCACTCTTGTAAACAACCGCTAGGTACAGGATATCTGAAAACGTTTGTTCAAATTTCGTGACAAGACAACGTAAACAAAAAATAAAATAAATAAATAAAACACATATTTCGAGGATTTTAGTTATCTGATAATTTCAGTTAATGGAAAACAATCGTCATTAAACCGATACGATCATACTCCCTCAATCACGATTAAGCGTGGATAGAGTTTTCTAAAGTCAAGCCAGTGAATGTTGCACTACTTCTTCAATAATAAGGACGTTCGGGAGACCGAAGAACCTGGTGGGTGAAGGCATTTCATCCTACTTAACCCCTAAGAGGTTCTCCAAACTATTCTGTACTCTCTTATCAAACCCCGACTGAGATTAATCAGCGATCTGTAAAAACAATGTAGGAATGTGGATAACAAAAAAAATAAGAAAAGAAAAAAAAGGAAAGACAAAAAAGAGAATCTAAATGACCATCGTGAAAATAGAATCAATAAGCAAAAAGGAAGAGCTAGATGGATAAGCAGCAAGGAAATTCAGGCCAATGCTATTATCGCATAAGTCTGAAATTCCCTGGCAGCATCATCATCTCAGCTAAGGTCAAAAACTATGGTATTATACTTGAAATAAAATTTAAAAGATAGAACATGAAACGATACAGTAGTAACCCAAATTAACTTTCTACAGTAGAATGAACTAAAACCAGAAACAGATTAGTAGAACTCCAGCCTTTAGAACTAGGATTGGCAGATTCCATCCTTCACAGGAGCGGTGGACTAAATCCCTCAGTATTAGAAGTAGAAAACTCCAACCTTTAAGACCACAACATACTCCTTCCTTTCGGAACCATAGATCAGAAATTCCTTCATACTGTACAAGTAGAAGACAGCTTCCTTAAGAACCAGGGGTAAAAGGGTCGTCCCTCAAGACCAAGGGGTGAAAGACTCCTTCCTCCAGAATCAGAGGTAGAAGACTCCTTCCTCCAGAACCAGGGGTAGAAGACTCCTTTTCCTCCAGAACCAGGGGTAGAAGACTCCTTCCTCCAGAACCAGGGGTAGAAGACTCCTTCCTCCAGAACCAGGGGTGAAAGACTCCTTCCTCCAGAACCAGGGGTGAAAGACTCCTTCCTCCAGAACCAGGGGTGAAAGACTCCTTCCTCAGAACCAGGGGTGAAAGACTCCTTCCTCAGAACCAGGGGTGAAAGACTCCTTCCTCCAAAATCAGGGGTGATAGACTCCATTTTAATTAGAAGCAGACTCCTTCCTGACGTGTATGCTGAAGACTACTTCTGTCAAGCTTGTGGCCAGAAGATTCCTCTCCAGGAACAGGAACTTAGTACTCCAACCACCAGAAGAATTTTAAATCCAGGGACACAATAAGAGACGGACATTTTTCATTTTGGTTAGGCTTCCTTTATCTTTGGTAAGGAGAAGCATTTTGTTTCTGCAGAATTTTCATGTTGCAGCTGTTTTCTTGCTTCTGCTTGATTTAATTTTTAAGACATTGTACAGAATTGGCTGGCTAAATCACACTGGATCTGAGATTCCTATTATTCTTCAAGGTAAATTGTAGTGCAGGGTATTACAAACATTCAATAAAAGGCAGAAGGAACGTACTCTCTGAACTGCGAAGTATTATTTAGTAGATAAGTAGAACTAACTTCTCAGCAAATTTTTGATACCTATAGATAATTAAACAAATGGATGCATTAAAAAAAAAGAATATATTTGCTTTGTCCTATAAGCAGATACTACAAATTTATTCCAACTTAATTTGAGTACTTCAAAGAAGACTATTGATAATATTTGGAACAATACAACAAACGCCACTCATCCACTTATGATGATGTAGAAGATTCCAATCTCACACCATATGCAGAGGCTATGTTTTCATGACTTGTATCCTTCTTAGAGATTGATATTTTAACTGCCAGGGATCAAAGGCAGCATTAGTCACAGTCCAGCTATCTTTCTTGAAGAGCAGAAGACCCATTTCAAGTGTGTATTTCACAGAGTCAATTAAATTTCTTCAAGAAACAAGACCAGAAGCTTAAGGCCTCCTGGACCAATTGCTAAGATTCCTTCCTCCAGGGTCAGAAGCTGAAGAGACCTCCAGAACCAGGGGCGGAAGAACTCCCTCCTCCAGGGGCAGAAGTACTCCCTCCTCCAGGTGCAGAAGTCCCTCCTTTAAGGGGCAGAACAACTTCAAGGACCAAACAAACCTCCAGGACTCGAGAGCAGATCCAGAACCTGAAGACCTTCAGGACCAGTGGCAGATGATTCCCTTTTCACCAGAAGCAGGGCAGAAGAAAAGTTGCAGATACGATACTAAGACATCTTAGAGGACCCTCCTTAGAAATCAGGGTAGAACTAAATCTACAGAACCCAGAGAAGAAAAGCTGGACATCCTTACAAGTCAAATCAGCAAGATACCCAAACACCTTCTTCCCAACCAGTTCAAAAATTTTTCTATTGGGTTGATTCGCATTTCAAGTAATAGAAGACCTAAAATCAAAAGAGGAAGAGATCCCACCATCCCTGAGGTAGTCAACTTCTTGACCTTAACCAAAGATATGTTTTTTAGGGATCAATGCCTCACACAACTAACAATTTTTTTGTCATATGCATATAAAATATTTGCTTTCTTTTAATCCGTTATATTTTATTCCTTTTAAAGAAATTTTTATTATTTTAATAAATCAATTTGTAACTTTTAACTCCTCATAAAATAAAAAGCTTAATGATCCATTAATAATTATTTTCTTAAAGCCATTATTATTCCATTCAATATCTGGAAAAGAAAAGAAAAAAAGGATAACATTGAAGAACCCAGTACTAGAACCAAATATAAAAGAAAAAAAAATAATGGTTGAAATGCTCACCACAATAACCGAGCAGTGCTATGGATGAAATCTATTATTCATTACTTCTATTATCTATAGATGGAACTATATTCGACATCAATTTATCATAGATTAACAATAATCCGAGAACAGAAATAATTTAATTAACCGAAAATCATTTTTCCGTGTTCAACAAATAATAAATTTTTAGTTGTACTGTAGTTCTTATTCAACAGTGACTTATGTTTCATTCCAATTCCTAAAAATATTTATAAAAAAAAAAGAATAATAATAATTTATTGAAAATAATGGTATATGAACAATTATTTATCACAATTTTAAGGAAGTTTATCCTGGCAAATAGTTGTTTTAATTGTTATAAGATTGCTGTTTAGCTTTTATAAGATTAAATCCAATGTTAACTTAATGCAATTAAAAAAATATTTGTTAAGAAATATATTTACCAGTGAATATTCAGAGAATACTTTGTTACAAGAGAATTTAGGGTCCCACATTTAAAAGAATAAGATAAAGGAAGAAAATTACCTAAAAGAGAAGTACATAAACAAAAAGACCCCAGAAAAATAAATAAAAAATCGCGATAATAAATCACAATAAATTAACGAAAGTAGTTTTAAAAATGAAAACAATATAAAAAAAAAAAATTAAATAAGTTAAATTGATTTTTAAGTTTAAAAAATTTATCAGGGTTTAAAGAAAAATAATATTTGTCAGATCTCAGCAGGATTGTAGTTATATCTCTTTAATCCAAATCCATTTTTTTCAATTAATCAGCTCTCTAGAATATTATATTTTAAAAATTCTTCACGAAATTTCCTAAAAATCCAAAAAATATTTTTTTTTTTATAGACTGAAGATTAGAATATTATGTAGTAATTGGACAGTTGTCTCAATTGATCCAAATAAAAATCCTCACGTTTTAACAGCATCGTTTTAAAGTTAGAAGTTTTCCTTTTAATGTATATTTTTTAATAGTTTCTTTAAAATTTGCTTTTACATATTAAGTATATATTAATTTTTATAACTCTTGAAGATATCGTATTTATATATCAAATAAATCCGTGTATTTGCATTTGAAATGCATCAACATTTGCCTGAAATGTGTACAAAAAAAAAAATCAATATTTTGAACATTTATATGTTTATAGTTGGTATGATGAACCTTTTAAATTTTAGTTATTTTTTCTTTTTTTTATCATATGATACAGCATAACAATCACAAACCAATATAATTACCGTTGTGTTTATAATAATATTATTTATATTATATGGTGGTAAAAACCATTATCCAAGTCCATCTTCGTGGTTCGGTATTTTATTTATTAAATAACATATAAATATATCTTTTAGCATAGAACTCTCATAGGTCATCGTCGAACAAAAGGCATCAGGCAATGTTTATTAATTATTGTGATAACGTTATCTTCCTGGGGAATAGAAGGCCAAAAACAAAAGCAATATTTAAAATATTGTTAACATTTTTTATCAGTTGATAAATTAACTAATTATATATTTGAATTATTTGAAGGATTTAAGAAAAAAATATCTTTTTTTTTTTTTAAATAAATGTACCTCAATATGAAATTGAATGCAACATTTACGGTTCCTTTGGAATAAAAAAAAAAGTTCTGCGTATCCTTTTCAAGAATTGCTAATGTTCTACCAACATGTCCCCCTAAAACTGACTACATAACAAAAAACCTAACTTTGAACGCCAATAAGTTTTTTTTTAAAAAATAAGAAATTATGAGAATTATTATATAATTAATGAGTTAAATATAAGAACATCTCTGAAATTATATCGAATGACATTAAAAAAATAATAATTTAATGAGTTTAAAATTTGTGTTGACACCAAGAGATGTTCAGAGTTAAAAATGAAGGACAATAATTAAAAAGACATTTAAAATGCTTTAGAAAAATTAGAAAGATTAATATTTCATTAAAAGATAAAACTTTTGGCAACATTTAAAATGATAAAAAAATATTAATTAGCTGAGATCCATCCTTCTCTCTTCAAAATGTTTTTCTTATTAAATTGCTTTTGTTAATGAATGCTTCATAATATACAATTAAAAACTGAAAAATAAAACAATAAAAAGAAAACATAAGCTGAGATGCTTTAAAAAAAAAATAAAATAAATTAAAACTTAAAAGAAAAAAAATATTACCTATATAAAATAATAGGTTTGATTATTATATTTAATTTTCTAAAATTTGTTTATTTTATTTAGTAATTATTTCAATAAATATTAATCCAAATTGAGGTATAACAATAACATGATATATAAAAAGTCAATATTTACGACAATATGACTATGAACTTGTGACCGCCACATGTTAAAAGCTATATGCTAAAACGCTTAATAGGTAGGGATTATACAAAAGCTAGTAAAAAATAAATATACCTTTTACAATCTCAATTTCTTTTTTATAATAATACAGAGGCAGCTCCAAATTTCAACCAGTAGTTTCATCATGCCCAAAGTATCAACATACATGCATATAGACTAATAAGGTTATCTCCACAAATTTGATTTCCAATGACAAATTAAAGACCACAAAATACCAGTCAGAACTGTATCAGATACTATATCCAGCAAAGGAAAAAATGATAATCCTTGAATGAAAAATGTACACGGAAGTATTATTTTTAATGTATAAATACTTATTACGTACTATATTTAATTGCAACAGGTTAATCAGTACTCTAGAATATATATTAATACAAATAAACAAACCTTGTTATAAACAAAAATTGTGTAAGGGAGTTAATTTAAAAATTAAAAAATATCTCCGAAGTATATCTCCACATTATAACGTTAACATTCCATTTAGTTTTTACAACACATTAAAAGCATAGAGGCTTTTTATTTTGGGAAAAAAAAGAAGAAATTTCAAGTTCAACATCAGAAAATTCAATAAATCCGTTAATCGTCCTAGAGTAAAGGGAAAATATTTTAACAAGATGTATAAAATATGTCTCAAAATAGGCAGAATAGCTATCAATAACCAATAATAAAATTAAAAAAATATATATATTTAGAGAAAATAAATAATATACATTGTATATAGTTTGTACTGAGTACATACCTCATAGCAATGAGGAAATAAATCAATATACGTTAATCCAAGCCCATTATATTATCCATCAAATCAAAAGCCACGAATATTTAATTTAGTCTATTTTGTTGTTATGCTTAATTAAGATTTCTTATATTTTTATATTAAAATATAATGTTATTTATTTTCCAGAGTGCTCCTATAATAATTTCTTTGTCATTAAAATTAAAAANCTTTAACTAAAAACACCCAAAGTATAGTTGAAATTTATGTAGAAGATCTACATTGACTTATGACAGGAAACCAATGAAAGAAAAGTGAACTATTAACGGACAATACATCAATAACATTCATTTTTTTAAATACCCATCTTGCACATTCTTAAACTGAACACACCATTTAGGATTAAAAGTTAATTATCTATACAAATTCAGCGATAATTAATACCTTTTTTTTAATAAATTCTCACACTCCCACTTTTAGCAACACTAGAATATCAAATTCATGCTCTTTCAAAATTTGCCACAAGAAAGTAAAACAGAAAAATATAATATTTATACGTGTTAAAATACCTCTTCGAAACAAAAGACAAAACTAAACGGAAGATGGTGCGCTAAAATTACCAGTATTAAAGCATTTCTTATCCCCTAAGGAAACATAATTATAACTTAAACCACACACAAAAAATAAAAACTGTTTTAAAAGCTTATTTTAAAAGAAGTTTTTTGAGATTATATTATAAAAATAATATTTTGTCCTTTTTTATAAAAATAAAAGCATTAAAAAGTCTAGTGTTAATGTGTATCCAAAGAAATAGTACAAGAGGCATTTTCTTTTCCATTTGCAAGCAATAGGATAAGTGAACATTCTGGTTAATTATTTAACGTGTAAATATAAGTACAGTTGAGTAACCTAAAGATAATTTTAATAAAAAATAAAATAAAACAATGTAAAAAAAAAAAAAAAAAAAAAAAAAAAAAATTACATTTTTTAAAAAAAATTGGTAATTCAAGCATATCTAAAAGAGCATACGGTTCGACAAACAAAAATATCCACTCCCAATTTGTGTAATAACTATAAAATAAAAAATTAAAGGAAAAACCACCCAGGATTATTTTCAGAAGAGAAAAGTGGTCAAACAAAAACTTAGAAAAAATTATTAATTTCAGTATTCAAGACAAAAAAAATATTTTGTTATAACTATGTGAAAAAAATGTATAATAGAATAAAAGCCAGTAATACCTTTTTCTGATCAAGATGACAGAGGGACACATTACATCAAGCTCGAATGTTAGTACAATTTGTATGTATACAGCATAGTGCAAATTTATGTCATTTCAAATTATTCCATACTCTTTTACGTCAAATGCCACAACCTTCAAACGCCATTAAATAGTAATGCTTCGCCAGTTTTTTAAAAATAATGCGATTTTTGATTTCCAATATTAATTTTTGTTTAACAAAGCTTTTTAAATGGTAACTACAAAATAAAATGTGCAAACCAAATTTTCGGCAGAACAATTCAATACATTTGGAGTGTCTTCAACCATCGGATTATATAATTAATAATCCCCCCTCCCACCCCACCAAATATAAACAAAATAACCCATTTAAGAATACTTCAAATAATTTCACGTATTTTTTTTTATTATATAATTTAATTTTTTATTACCTCACTAAGGAGTTTTCTATTCATTAGAGAAGTCTATATAAGAATATTTTATATAATACACTTTAATCTCAGAATAGTAATTAAAAAATAATAATTTATTAATTATTTGTGTTTATTTATTAACTCTTGTGCGTCTTTTATTTAAAAAAAAAAAAAAATATTTAGTTACTTTTTCTCATACAATTTTTAAAAACTAAACAAAAAAAATTAAAAACTGCAAAAGAAAAAAAAACAAACATAATAACTAAACCAAAACTCCCAAGATTATTTAAGAAAAATTTCAAAATACAAACAATAAAATTAAAAAAAAAAAATTATTTGATAAATTAAAAGAAGTAATAGATATATTAGATTTACAAAAACCTACGGCATTTAGCCGTAGATTAATATCCACAAAAATATCATTAACAACTACCAAAATATCAAATGCTATCTATTTATTTTAAATTATTAATTTGTAAAAAATAATTAATAACCGGTTTTTCTATACAAAAACCAAAAATAAAATACATCAAAAGCAAAACGTTTAAAAAACAATTTTTTTATGAATGCGCTAAAAAAAACGCACCAAAAAAATATTATTGTATTAACACCATTTTGTTGCAAACATTATGTATTTAAAATAATAATAATTAAGTAATAAAGAAATAGATTAATGACTATATGTATGGTTCAAATTAAATACATTTAATAATTACAGGAGCACCTATCTTCGAGTACATAAGATCTGAAAAATAGGTTAAATGCATAACAGAAAAAAACAACNACAAGGCTACATAATAGTATAATAGATCCAATTAAATGTGAGTTTGAAAAAAAAAAGAAGAAAAATCAGAATCTTTACGATTTTTTTTAACAAGAATACATTTAATTGTTAATATAATAATTATATAAATTAAGTTAATGAATTCAATAATAAATGCATAACAAATATAAATTAAAATATTTTCAAAATAAAAAAATAATTGACTAGAAATCATATTAATTAAAATTCAAGGATTATAGAAATAATATAATTATATAAATTATGTCATGTGACATAAAAATACAAAAAATATTCACCTTTCTATAGAAATATATGACTAGATAATGTAATATATACATGTACTAGATATACATGCTGATATTATTACATACATGGATTTATAAAATCCATGTAAATATTTTTATACCTTAAATTTTAATAAATAAAAAATAACAGATTTATAAAATAACTTTTTTAAAATATGATAATTTATAAAATAAGATTATGTTCAGGTTTAACATAATATTAAATAAATAAAAATTTAAATAAGTGAAATTAAATAAATAAAAGTTAATCTTTACAACATTTATATGCATGGATTTAAATTACTAAAAGGGTGATTAAAACTTGTATTATATTAACGATTTTTTTCGGTGTTTAATAAAGTTTGTTAAAAATACTAAATAAAAAAATATATACCATAAATTTGACAAACTATCTACATATTGGAAGATTGATCCATTAAAATTGATATTGATATTTATCAACTTATTGTAATACATCAAAATAAAGGATATATATTGTATTTTTAAAAAAAATATGTTCAAACAAACTATAGTAAATCATTAAATAAAACGTTAAAAAAGATGCAAGAATAGAAGTTTGTTAATTTTTTTCTTTCAGCAATTAATACTCAACTATTTACAATTGTGAATTACTTTACAATAATATAAAAAATAAAAAGTGTAATGTTATATTTTTTGTCAAACGTATATTATTTAATAAAAAAAATTATGTATAAAAAATTATTTTTTAAGTGAAAGAAATACACAAACTAAAACACCCCTTTAATTTAAATTTGAATAAATAACATGCATACAGTTTTGCATTGCAACAACTCCAAAATTATTAATTTTTGCATTATATAATTTGTTTAATGACTTTTTCTTTAATATACATGCAAAACACCAATTTCTAAATTGCATAAGTAGACAACATTTGTTGTAAAATACAGAAAAGAAACAGCGTAAGTATTGAAAATAATTTGAATTTTTTCTTTTTCGTTAGTACAGAAACTATTAGAAAGAAAAAAAATAATTGATTTTTTTTTTTGGAATCCAAAAATTATAATAATTGTGTTAATTTACACATTTAGGGCTATTTGTATTATTAAGAGGTGTTTTTAAAGGTATTATTTTTTTATCAAATACATGATAATATCACTATTACCTTTGATTGAGGTATAAAATGGATCAATTCTCAATTGCACCTTCTTTTAAAGGGATTTTTAATTTAGGGAAATTATAATTTATAAAATAGTTAAGTACTTAAGTCAAAATAAATATTCAAATTATAAACGTAGTAAGTAAAGAAAAATGACCAAAAAAAAACAAAAAAAAACAAATGCGCATATAAATTTCACCACAATAAAAATTATCATTCAAAAATCATAATTTAAACTAATATTATAGCATTATTATAAATAATAATTGTTAATAAAGAGTATGTTCATTAAAAGTAAATATTTAAGAGGATATGTATTAATGTTAACTAATGATATATGTATATTATTCGTTAAATATTTAACGAAGAGGAGCAAACATTTAACAGACAATTTTCCAAAACCGTTAAATATCAGTACCCCTTACGTTCCTTTAACTAAAAACACCCAAAGTATAGTTGAAATTTATGTAGAAGATCTACATTGACTTATGACAGGAAACCAATGAAAGAAAAGTGAACTATTAACGGACAATACATCAATAACATTCATTTTTTTAAATACCCATCTTGCACATTCTTAAACTGAACACACCATTTAGGATTAAAAGTTAATTATCTATACAAATTCAGCGATAATTAATACCTTTTTTTTTAATAAATTCTCACACTCCCACTTTTAGCAACACTAGAATATCAAATTCATGCTCTTTCAAAATTTGCCACAAGAAAGTAAAACAGAAAAATATAATATTTATACGTGTTAAAATACCTCTTCGAAACAAAAGACAAAACTAAACGGAAGATGGTGCGCTAAAATTACCAGTATTAAAGCATTTCTTATCCCCTAAGGAAACATAATTATAACTTAAACCACACACAAAAAATAAAAACTGTTTTAAAAGCTTATTTTAAAAGAAGTTTTTTGAGATTATATTATAAAAATAATATTTTGTCCTTTTTTATAAAAATAAAAGCATTAAAAAGTCTAGTGTTAATGTGTATCCAAAGAAATAGTACAAGAGGCATTTTCTTTTCCATTTGCAAGCAATAGGATAAGTGAACATTCTGGTTAATTATTTAACGTGTAAATATAAGTACAGTTGAGTAACCTAAAGATAATTTTAATAAAAAATAAAATAAAACAATGTAAAAAAAAAAAAATAAATAAAACAAAAAAACTAAAATACAATTAATCCACACCCTTTATCCAATAAAAAAAAGTAGGTATTAAAAGTTGCTTACTACCTGAGATTATTTTGTTTTCAATTTAAGACTCGTACTTGCAAAGGAGCACAGAGAAAAGTATATAGGGAATATCCAAACTCTACATTCTTTTATAAAATTATTTTACAACAGCGGAGAAAAAAAACCACAAAAGACAACATCGACTATTTTTCCACAGAGATTCATGCAGTTTATATAAAACAATTATAAAAATTTAAATCACTATGAGAGACAATAAGAATCTATGAACCAATGAAACACAAAGCTTATTACAACCCATTTGGTAATAAAACCATTTGGGCCTTAAGGTGTAAGTGATTTAAGTAGAATTTTTATCATAAAAAGTAAATAAAGAATGCTTAATATGATAATAGTATTTCTATATAATATTGTTTTACATAATAATGGCAAATTAGTTGAAAGAGGCAAAAGGAATGTGTTTATAAATAGAGCAATTGCATCCAAAGATTACAGTAAATAATTATTTTAACGAGCAAATAAATTCTAATAAGTTCACAACAATGAAATTAGTTAGTTGTTAGGTGTAGTAAAAAGTGTTTTTTTAAAGAGATAATCTCTTTTACATAATAAAGGGTACGATTTTTGCAAAATATCACAAAGTGAAAAATAGCTTTTAAAATGAACAATAGCGTTTTAGTATATAACCACTTTGTAAAAGTAGTTATTTGTAATTTTACAACAAAGAAAAAAATAATACAGTTATTCAATTAACTTTTGTACAGGAAAAAAATTAAAAGTTCAAAATAGGAAATTAAGACAAATAGATTACAAAGAGAAAATAAAATGTGATGAGGTGACCAAGAGAATTCATCTAATAGGGTTTTATAGTAGTTAAATAGGTAGTCGTATATATCAGCAAGATCTAAAGTTTCGTCTGTTTTCATATTATATTACAATATAGAGTTCCGTATTTTCATATAGTTATGATTATCTCATTTTTCCAATTTTTATTTTCTGAGTTGTCTCTTCTTATGGTAATTATTATCGATATCATTAGGCGTAGAAATAGATCGTAGATGTAGTTGGTGGGAAGAGAAATGTTCTGAAAACATTTTAATATTAGATACCCCCAAGGTTCCCCCCCAAAAAAATAAAATAATTCAAAATACATCAAATTAAAGGAGAAAAAAAATAAAAATACCTCGTGACGTTTAATCCTAGAAATAAGGATGAATATATTTATATCTTTTATTTATTCCAACCGAAATATTTCATAATATATTGTTGAAGGTCAATATTTTCTTGATGAAAAAATTATAAGATGGTAGATAATCTATGTGAATGTATTCCATTCATTTCATTTTATACGATATTTATTTCATAAAGTTGTTTTTTTTTTTCGACGATAAAATTTATGTGTTGAAACTCAATTCGAGTAAAGAAATTGATAAAATAAAATCTAAAATCTATAAAACATTTTTAGATATACAAACCCCCCCTAAAATAAAACCCAATAAAAAAAATCATATAAAAACTTTTAGTTCAATGTAATAAAGAAAACTGTATAATATTAGTGGTACTTGCGAGAAAGCTTAATGGAAATTAGGAGCATCCTTTAAGAATAAGATGTAGGTTCAAGCAATTAGCAAAATCCACAAGACAGCTTTAAATTTCACAGCCATATAACGATGCAAGGTGACAAAGAGGGGATATCTCAAATCTGCAAAAATCTACAACCAAATGTGACAAGTAAACCCCCGTTTCCCTCCCTATTTCAATCATAATACTAACTATTTGGTACTTGCATAGCTATATACCCGGTTGAAGCGCAGGATCTAAGCCACGAAAACGCAAAACATCGGCGTAATATCCCTTTTTTTTCAATCTTAGCGAGGAGGTAGCGGCAGAATTCTACACTCAGCACACGTTGGGATCAGGAGGTAAAGGAAATCTCTGAAAAAACCTTGATTAGTTTCACAAACCCCCCCTTGAAATAAACCCTCGAGGTCCAGTATATTTTGTATAAATAGAATGATAATACTGAAAAAATATGAAGTATTGAGTACTTGCAATATTGGATGTTGGTTATTATGTTCAGGACGCAGCAGGCAAGGTTCTTGACATCAGTTGAATTTCACGGTGTTTTTTTCTAAAATTTTAGAAGTTTTCTGAAAAAACCCTATATTAGTGTTACAACCCCCCTTGATTAAACCCCTTATAAATATGGTTAACGGAAATATATATATTTTTTTATGATTTGGGTAAAATTAATGTGAAAATTTTGTAGCTTACGAAGATCTGATGATTTGTTTTGTACAGCCAACTGCTGGTATTGATCCGGTGATTAGTCCCACCTTCACGAAATAAGTCAGCCGAGATGAGTTTCGACATAACATGTCTCTGAAATACACCTAGATTAGTGACATACCCCCCTCTTAATACACCCCAGATAATAATATTTATATGGAAATATAAAGTTAGGTTTTCTTTTAAGCTTACTTGTGCTTTTAGAAATGCAATTTACCGCAGCGTTTGAATTTAGGACTGATGGATGACGACACGTTTCGACTATAAAGATGCCCGCTGGAGAAGAAAGGACAGGCTTCTGAAATAAACCTAGATTAGTGTCATTCCCCCCCTTGAATAAACCCCAGATAAATGTATATATAAGTTGATAATATACTTAAGTAAGTGTAATCAAACGTGTATTTTTGAAGCTTACTTGCGATTATTACTGGTAAAAGAGGTTGTAGGCTAGGAAACACCCAAAAAACATTCACGACTTCAGCCGGCCAGAATAAAAACAGGAAAAACTCTGAAATAAACCTAAATTAGTGGTACAACCCCCCTTGATTACCCATATAAAATTATAGAAATGAAAGAAGTATAGATTTTATATTGAAGGTAAAATTTGAAAACTATTTCATACTGTATAGGTAAAATGAGTACTTTGTACATTATCTTAAGTATGGATGAACACTGTTTTGCTGCCAGGTATTAGCTGACACTCCCACCTTCACAGAGATCTCTTCAAACTTTGGCGCAGGACTCTGAAAAAATCCTAGATTAGTGCAACACCCCCCCTGAAATGTACCCAATAAATATATAAAAATGGATAAATATGTATTTATAGATTATGGGTTTAAAATTTGTACTTATGAAAATGGTGCCGTTTAACAATTTAGACAGCTACATGGAAGTTAGCCGTTGCAGCAATCCCCGCTCCATGAATATTTAGGGCGTAATTGATGTCCGACGGAGATGGAATCAGGACACTGAAAAAACCTTTATTAGTGCAACACCCCCCCTAAACCCCCTTTCAAAATAAAAAGTAAACTCAAAATTGTAATGCATTGGTAAAAACTATATAGCTTACTTATGTTACAAACGAGAGATATGTCAATAGATTCTTTTGAGTAGTTAGTGTAGGCCATCGGAAGACCAAACCGTTTGTGTCATCCCAGGAACTGAGATTCTGAAAAAACTTTACTTAAAATGAATACAATCCCCGCCCTCCCCTTAAGGTAATAGATAATATAAAAAAAAAAATATATATAAATATAGAAGCTTATCTTAAAGCCGGAGTGTATTATCTGAAACAAAAAATAAAATTCTACTATCTCCATCATGAGCTCTCGGAGATTCCCGAACACGCCCCAGTGGATTCAGAGGGAATTCAACGTATGCCAAGCCTTCAAGCCGATTTCAGTTCTGCAAAACTTACATTAAACACAAAAAAACCCAAAACAAAGCTCAAATAAAACCAAAAATAAGTAATTTCCTAAAGCTTACAAAGCAATGGAAAAATGGAGTGGAGAAATCTTCAAAAGTTGATTCGTGATGTCTCAGTTCAATCTTGAATCAGATGACGAAATCTTCT
This sequence comes from Gerris buenoi, assembly GCA_001010745.2. Lineage (NCBI taxonomy): Eukaryota > Metazoa > Arthropoda > Insecta > Hemiptera > Gerridae > Gerris > Gerris buenoi. The sequence goes on along the minus strand of KZ651955.1, from coordinate 208,534 downwards.
GTAAAATTCTTGAATCAATAACAGGTCCCTCCCTTTAAATTTCCCCAAATTTAATAATTCAAATACGAAGAGAAAAAAAATTAAATACATTGCTGAGAAATACAGCAATTCTAAATTAATGATCATTTCAGAACGGAAATGAACATCTTTAAGTTTAAGAAATAAAAAAAAATGGCAGACGTTAATAATTAATATGATAATCAAAAACTACTACTAAAATTTATTTTAAAATCAAAGCTCGAAAAAACTACAAAACCAAATTATTTACAGTAACTTGAAACCTTATGTTGGCTAAAGGATGATTTCTTGAAGTAGTTTAAGGTTGTATAAAGCGAGACAGCAAAAATGCCATTGGTCAAAAAGCACGAATATTTCTGTAAACAAAACTTAAAATGATGGTTAGATGAGACCCCCCACGAATTATAGAAGCCCATAAAAATTCAACTATTACATTAAAACAAATGTAGAGGAGTGAAATTTTTAGCTTACGATGAACTTGTAATATGAAGTCCAAAAGATGAGGTGAGAAGTGCATTAGATCTTATCAGTTATGATGAAAGCAGGAGAACCCCGCAGGATTTCTGAAGATGTTCAACTATTCATTTTTCTTATTTTCTGTAAAATTATTTATTAGTTGCGAAAAACCCCACCCAAACCCTTTCAAAAATATATTTGAAAATAATTTAAAAAATACCAAATATTAATTAATTTGGGTTTATAAGTGTTTAATACTCAGCTTGCGGGGCAAGGCTTCCTAACCAAATTTTTTTCCGATTTCATTACAATCCTTATCAGCAATTTCAAAATCTTCCGTTTCCGTAAATGTAAGGCGTGTTATACTTCGAAAATTCAGGAGTATTGACAGGAAGGTGTCTGAAAAATTCTTATTAAGGACAAACAGCTCATCCAAAAAAAAAAAATTGAAAAATAATAAAATAAAAAAAATTGTTTGTTACCGTTAAAGCAACACGCAAATATAGCAAACGGTAATTTTCCAATCAATTTTGTATTTTTTCCATTATCGGTAAAATATTAATGCTTAATCCAACGACGGTAGACTGCTTGAGCTTCTGGAAAGTCTATATACAATATGAGAATCATCACCACCCTCCCAAAATTTCAAGAGGGTGTTTTTTAAAAAAAAAAAAAAGTATATACGTANTAATTTTTTTTTTTTAATGTATATTTTGTAATTTCATATTATAATTCTTATTTATTAATTAATAATTTACAGTTACCCAAATTTATGTTATAAAGATTTTATAAGCCAGTCTTCTATAATCTTTTAAATATTTGTTTATGTTATTATGTGTATTTCTTAAAGCATCTTATATGAGATCGGAACTCGGAAAAAGATGATCGGAGGAAAATCTTAGAAATTCATAAATCTGAAATCAAATTTTTAAGAAAAAAAGTCTGTAGACTTTCCAGGATCTCTTGAGTCTTGATATCATCTTGAAAATTAGAAGTTCGGTGATTCCTATGATTTCATTTCTTGATATTCGTCTTGATCGATTTTTTTCCCCTCGATAAGTTTTAGTTTAGATTATTCTGTAAACAATTCTCTTTTCGTTTAGTGTTAACAACCCCTCCCCAAAAAAAAATAATATCACATAAGTTCAAATAATAAGAATTTGTAAACGGTATATGGGCAAACTTAAAAGCTTACCTTAACAAATCAAAATAAAAAAAAATCAGTATTAGAAATTTCACTTAACGATTTTACCAGTAAGAGACTCGGGAAGGTAGTAATTTTAAAAAATCTGTAAAAATAATATTTAGATTAGACTTGAACCCCCCCAAAAATTATACTTCAATAACTCAGGACTACAATACAGTTTATAATTACATTAAAATTTTACTTATATGATTAAATGAATGAACCAAACTTGCGTAGCGATGCAGGAAACAAGCAAATATCTACGAGTGTACCAACACATACGACAGACAAGCTTTTTGTAAAGAAAATATTTAAATCTGGAAAAAAATAATTCTTAAATTAAGTAAGTCCCCCCCCATTCCCCAAAAAAAATAGAAAAATACTTCTTTTTAAAATAAAATACATAAATATAAATAAATCTAGTTAAAAAAAAATGATATCTTAAATGCCTGGCATTATGGTGGATGAAGCGATTATCACTGGTGATAAGACAGCCCAAATGGTATTCTTCTAATATTCGACATGGTGATAGGATAATAGCGACAGGTAAAAAAAATAGCGATTATACAGGACAGGATCGGATGCTGTAATCAATTATATATTGGTTATTTATTAAAGATTCCCCCCTTCCCTAAAAAAACAAGTATAATAAATAAATACTTCATATTAGTATAAAGATTCATACAAAATTGAAAATGTATTAATAAAAACTTACAACATGATGCAAGAACGCATGTTTTTTAAATTTTTCAAAAAAAAAAAAATTCTGAAAAAAAAAAAAATAGTTTGTTGTAGAAGTAATAATTAATTGTACATCTGCACTATTTGGCCTACATATTTCTACTTGTCCTATATATTTTATTTAAAATTTTTCCTTTTAAAAATTTAACGATTCCGATCGTACCACCTTGATAAATTCAGCAGTTTATAAAATAAAAATACGTGAAAACATTTCTAAAAAACATTGAAATAAGGTTATGTTTAGGTTAGTTTTTAGGTCGAAAAGTACCTTAACCTAACCTAACAATAACCTTCCTCCATTTTTTCTACGTATTTAAAAAAAAAAAAAAGGCAATGACCAGAAACTTTAAACTTTTTTTTTAATTTAAAAAAAAGCCAATGACCAGAAAGTTTAAACTTTTTTCTAATTTAAAAGTTATAATTTAAAAGGAACAGATTTTTAAAAAAAGAGAAGTAAATCGGAAAATCAGAAGTAGGTGGGTAAATAATGCAGAAATTTAAGCCAACAACTCAAGCAGATGCTTCTCAAATGTGGGTTTTATGAGATATCAACTAGTTTTTTTAAATTAAATAAGCAGAAAAAGGCAAGTACGAGTGTGGAACATTTGACACTATTGCATTCAGGGTAAGTACTGTTTTAAAAAAATAATAATAATAACGTTAATTTGTTAAGACATTAATATATAAGCATATAGTAGGATGTAAAACAAAATCATGTATTCGACAAGTTTGAACATTTACTATTAAAAGATCAATACAAAAGAAAATATAAGTTTTAGTGGTGTATTAGTAAGCACATTAATTTACCTCATTCTAGATATTTAAATATTAAACAGTGCATAAAATAAATAACAAATTAGGACACAAAATAAAATAGCCCATTTCGAATTGACTACGCCCAAAATAGGACATTTAATAACTAAATTAACTAATCAATATGGCCATGGCGTCACTTCAAGGAAATCCAATAGTTCCACAAACATCCACTAAAAGCAGCACATATCATAAAACTAAAGAATTTGAACACGACGTGACGTCATAAAGGTCGATGAGGGTCGCCATTTTTTAAAAACTAAAATTTCTCAATATGGCGTCATTTGACAAGCAACATTTTTAAGTTATTAGCACTATTATATTATATATTTTATTACCAGATGATATATACTAGTTAAAGCTGTTATTAAAAAAAAAATTTAAATAGATAAAATGCAAGAGAAAATTAGATGTAGATAAATTACCTAAAATTTATCAAGAAATCCTCTTCTGCGTGTATTCTTTCTTGTATTTCGATTTATTAATTTTGGATAAGTATTTTATTATAAAGCCGCACTAAAATTTTATTGAAAAAAAAATTGTCTTCAAGAATATATTATATTATAGCGGAAACTATCACATGTAGAATTTTAATAAAAGCCTAGTTCAAAAAGAAATAAAAACTTTTAGAACTTCACGAAACTAAATATCACAGGATAACTAAATTCATTGGAAGTTCTTATTTAATAAAAAAAGAACAAACCCAAAGACTAGAAGCACTTATAAAAAATAATAAATTATTTAAATAAAATCACAGTTAACACAGTGATAATTACAAAGATATCCATTATCCATTAATTAACAATAAAACATTTGCATAAATCAATCTCATATTATACAAGTTTCTTGTAAAAAGTGAATAACGACTGTCGAAAAGTCATCAACTCTATTAAACTTCTGGTATCTACTTATTTATTTATTTTGGATTTTGTTTATTGAGATTTAGATGGTTTTAAACATTTTAAAGTATATTGAGCCAAAAAAATTGTATCTCAACAAAAAGAAAATCCNGCACATATCATAAAACTAAAGAATTTGAACACGACGTGACGTCATAAAGGTCGATGAGGGTCGCCATTTTTTAAAAACTAAAATTTCTCAATATGGCGTCATTTGACAAGCAACATTTTTAAGTTATTAGCACTATTATATTATATATTTTATTACCAGATGATATATACTAGTTAAAGCTGTTATTAAAAAAAAAATTTAAATAGATAAAATGCAAGAGAAAATTAGATGTAGATAAATTACCTAAAATTTATCAAGAAATCCTCTTCTGCGTGTATTCTTTCTTGTATTTCGATTTATTAATTTTGGATAAGTATTTTATTATAAAGCCGCACTAAAATTTTATTGAAAAAAAAATTGTCTTCAAGAATATATTATATTATAGCGGAAACTATCACATGTAGAATTTTAATAAAAGCCTAGTTCAAAAAGAAATAAAAACTTTTAGAACTTCACGAAACTAAATATCACAGGATAACTAAATTCATTGGAAGTTCTTATTTAATAAAAAAAGAACAAACCCAAAGACTAGAAGCACTTACAAAAAATAATAAATTGTTTAAATAAAATCACAATAAATAATAAAACCTAAAATATAAATAACACCCCCAAAAAAATAACACAAAAACGGCGAACTTATGTTATAATAACACAACACACCACATAAAATAACTTTTTAAATCTTCTATAATATAGGATAAAGAAAAATGACTAGAAAATATATTAAAGAAAAAATATTTATATGTATATATAATAGGCGTTATAATTTTTTAAATAAGTATTAAAAAAACAAAAAACGAATTATATATAAAATAATTAATATATAAAGTAATTGTGGATATAGCAAACTTATCTTAAATAAGTAGTTATTATTTTTAAAAATATGATGTCATAAAATATACTAGGAATTCGAAAATTAACAAATATTATGAAATAGATGTATGATTTATAAATATTATACTTGGAAATGTGTGATTCAGGGAATACAAGATCATTTTTGCAACCTTCGGGGAATTCTAGAGCCAAGGACGTAGCTAAATAAACCGTTTTACGTTGATACAATAAAAATAAGGTTATTGCACAATATAATATTATAGATATTATAAAATAAAATTTAGTTTTTTAATTTCGTGACAAAAATAATATGAATGAGTAACATTAATTATAGCCATTAGAGTGATGTCTTAAAATAATAAAAATTAAAAAAAAAATAAAAAAAAATAAAGAAAAAGTTTCTTCAAAACACAACTGCGCAATTTGTAATACAAGACCCTGGAACGAACGCGGGTCTGAAATTATTAAAACGAAGTTCCTTCTGTTAAATAATTAATATAAAATTATTACCAGATTACGAAGTGAATAACCAAAAATAACTTGCACGTTTTTGAAAAAGTGTTCAATCAACCGTTTTCGAAGATAAAGTGTCCTATATTGGTGGGTGAAAGTGTGGCAGCCATCTTGAGTCTGGATCTGGAAGAGCGACGAGCTATAACCAACATCTGGAACTGCAGGAACACGTTTGATAGAATTAGGGTGGGGTTCTGAGTATTTATAGTAAAGGCAGGGGTGGGGGTAAACAAGGGGGGAAGCGCTAGTGTCGCCTCCCCTCTTCGAGAACGTTCTAGAACAATAAAAATACGTTAAATAACGATTTTTCTTCGTATAACTCCTATAAAGGTTTAAAAAACTAATAAAGTATAGTTTTAAATACTAAATAATATTTAAATATCATCAAATACATAATGAATTATCGATTTATTTCGAATAAAAACCGTACTATATGGAAAGTTTTTACGGATTTGATGATCATGCGCAGTAACCGTGGCAACTCCCACTTACATCCTCAAGTATTGAACTGCGTGTCGAAAATCTAAAATTAAAATCCCCCTCTACTAACAGATGATAAAATTAAGAAAAATTTAATAATTATTATTCAACCTTAAATGGGAAATATAGATATTCCCATATCTGTACAGTAAAAAATTCCTATCTTGCTAAAACACAATTTACGATAACGATTGTTTAGTTATGAGAAAAACTTTCTAGAATCAGATTCAAGATATTTTTTTTCCCCTGTTTTATATTTTCTATCCATTTTATTTTTACGTTTTTCAATTTTTTTGATAGCCAGTGGTGTGTTCTCTAATCTTTGAAAAAATAAAAAGAAGAAAATGGTACATCTTTGATTAGTGATGTCCAGTTTCGTACATATTCTATCATTATTTAAATCTAAACTAAGGGATGTGTATAATTTACTTTCATACTCTGAAGAGATTGAATTCTATTCCTTAAGATATTTATTGAGATTCTATTCCTTCGCCTAAAAATCTTTTAGACGAAGGAACATCGTTTCTATGTTATTCTTCTGTTTGTATGTACATAAAACAAGTGTATGTTATGTATAGAGACAAAGTAACCGAAGTGGTCATCGTTTCTATGTCATTCTTCTATTTGTAGGTTGAGGGACCGTATATGAGGCATCATGTATATAAATGCAAAAACTAACAAATATAATGCATACATAATTAAAGTGTTTCCTTTATATTGATATAAATTGCATTATTTATGTATTCTTTTTCACTTCATACTCTCTTGAAACCCAGATACGCTACATCGAAGCCCATCAGTTAATCTACATATACATACGCCCAAGATTCACAAAGTCAACCTGTATATAAGGTATGTCTTAAAATAGAGGACTGAAAATGGAAAATTTGTTAAGAGAAATGCCGACCGAAGAAGAATCTATAATTGGTGCATTTTTTATTAATATACAGAAAAGACTTTAATTATATGTGCCAATTTTGGTACTTCTTTAGATGGTTACTCCCCTGTTTTTTTAGAATGTAAATGACTGACTAAATAACTATTAAGCCAAAGGGATGCTTAGTCCAATGTACTTTGGGACAAAGGAATATCACAGTTATGTTTTTATAAGGGGAGTAACCATCTAAAGAAGAATACTCCGTATACCTTCTTTAGATGGTTACTCCCCTTTGTTTTCATAATAAGGGGAGTAACTATCTAAAGAAGTGCCCCAATTTTTTCCATTTCTATACATGGTGCCCCCATATACGCTACCTCAACCAACGTACCATAATGTATATGTGTTTTAAGATTTTTATTTATAATTATAAGTTTTCTAAGAGTTTTCACGGTAAGCTTAAAAGATTGGTTTTTAATGTGTGTCTGCCGCAAGTCGGCACGGGATCATAAACACGTCTAAAAGACGCGTCGAGCCAAAACTACTTGGCAGCTCTCAATGAAATTTGGCATACAAAACAATATCCCTAGGTGAAATTAAGTTATTAATTTTAGCATTAAATTTGGGTGCACTTTTCAATACGTAATTTTCAATGCATAGGCAAATGTTTAATAAATAGTGGTTGTTTAAAGTTTATTGCTATTGGTTTTATTACCAAAAAAAAAATAATAATAATAATAATAATACCACGATAACAAATTTCAAAACTTATTATGTGGTTATTTTTAATTTTATCACTAAAAATACCGCAATAACAGATGTTTCATAGATGTTCTTTAATAATGATAAAGATTTTGACTAAATTTTGTGTCTCTTTAAAATAATAAAAATATATTGACCGCAAATTTGTTAAAAAGTAAAAAAGATTTTTGACTAAACTGTGAGCTCCTCTTAGATATTTTTAAAAGTAATAAATATTTTGACCAAAGTGTGTGCTCTTCTTAGTTGTTTTTAAAATAAAGATTTTGACCAAATTATGTGACATTCTACTATACTCTAAAAAATATAAAGTAAATTTTGTTGACCAAGTTGTTTGTCCTACTCGAATTTTCTTTAAAAAATTATATATTTTAAACAGATTGTAAATTACGCTGTTCGTAACAAAGTATGAAATATGAAATTAAAATAACAAACGAATAAAATTATTATAGCAATGGAACAAGGTCACTTATAAATCGGATATAACAAATGACCTTTCATATATTATATGTATCANTGATAAATCCATTTTTATCAATATTAGCATTAAAAAAAAACCTATCCTTTAAAAAATCTAGCCCTAACCTAACTAACCTTCCGTTATAAAACTTAATCTGGGAAAATTGATTTTTCCAGGGGGGAAAAATATAGATACTTTTCTGATCCGGAAACTAGATTTTTCCTTAGAAACCGACGTATACCTGTATTGACCGTAAACAAGATTTTTCCCCGTAATCTTGCTTCCGAGCTTACCGAAGGTAACGGAAGATTGTTCTGAATAACAAACATTTTTTATGCCTCCAACTTAAAAATTCCAAGACCGAACTCCTATTAAGACATCAGGGAACATTTTTGGTTCCGTGTCTGTCTTATGCTCAATTTTTGAGAACCAGCATATCTTAACAACTATTCGTCCGATTTTAATGAAATTTGGATGGTAGGTCATAGTTAACATAGCGTTGCTGCCATAAACTCGTAAGTTTCAATCTTATGCACTTATTTGTTTCTCTTCAACATGCGCACAAACACACTTATTTACACCTACATGGGTTGGACTAGCCTATACGGGGCATCATGTATAGAAATGAAAATAACTGGCACATAAAGTCTTTTCTATACATTGATAAAAAATGCACCAATTATGGATTCTTCTTTATTTCATAAGTTTTCTCTTTATACAATTTCCATCTTTAGTCCTCTATTTTGAGACACAGCTGTACGAGTATACAGGTCGATTTTGGGAATCTTGGGCGTATGTATCTGTTTTAAATTACCTGGGCTTCGATGTAGCCTATCTGGTTTTTCAAGAGAGTATGAAATGAAAAAAATACATAAATAATGCAATTTATATCAATATACAGGAAACACTTTAATTATGTATGCATTATATTTGTTAGTTTTTGCATTTCTATACATGATGCCCCATATAGGCTAGTCCAACTCCTACATGTTCAAAAGTACTCATCTGATTTTTATGAAATTTGGATGGTTCGTCGAAATTAGTCCGCAAAAACAGGACGCGATAAAGCTATGTGCCACACTATTTGGCAGACTACGGTTTTACTTTTCCTTTACCTAATTTACTTGTTATACTTGCTTATCTACCATCTAGTATATTATATAATATATTCCTTAGTCTCAAATACTATTAAGACAAAGGGATATTTAGTCGAATGTAAAACTTGGGGACACTGGAATATCACACTTGTGCTAGTGTATAAAAATGTGCTAATATCCCTTAGTCTAATTAACCATTAAGACAAAGGTATATTAAATCAACACAAGTTCTGTACAAGATTTAGTCTTACTCATGCGATATGACTCAATATTAAAATATCTAATGCCCCTACTATACATGAAATACGTAATCAAATCTCATTTCATGAATTGATTAATAGCTTCAAATATTTCAATTAAAACAAAATGATGTAATACTTTTTAATCAATATGGAACCATTGTGCGACGATTTGAAAATGAAGGGTGAATAGATTAAACGCTTAAGAAATTTCAAGTATTGATTTAAAGGGCTAGGTCTTGTCTACCACGTGACTTATACCACGTGGCGTAATTTATTGCATACAATGGCGTCACGTCCTTATCAACATCTAACATTTCTTCTCAATAAAATATTTTAATATTTATAAGTAATTAATTAAAAGTCCCAATTGAAAATCCATATTTGTGTGTTAAGCTTTCCCACGGCCAGTGGGATTTACTTGACGCAAAGTGTATCTTACCTAGAGCCGTGCGTGGGAACATACTCTAGGCTAGATATGGCTCGCAATGGCTCGACCTTTTCTGTTAAGGATTTGACAGAAAACAAACCTACTTGCACGAGCTTCTAGGTGCGAGAGGTTCGCCAAGTCAAATAAGCCGGGGATTCGAGGATATCCAGCTTTAGACGAATGAGAAGTAACCAAATGTAGGGCTTGATTGCTGGATAATGAAATCACAGTGCATAAATGTTTTATTAACATATAAAGTCTTTTAAAGCCACACGATCAAATATGTTTGACAAAGTTGACTATTCAAGCCAGTTTAACAAGAAAATTTAACGGTGTCTGTGTAAAGTTTGTGATTTGGATGGCTTGATGTGCTATACACAAGGCGTCAAACGTTTGATCAAATTTGCTTGTCAAGCCAGGTTGACTGTATGGGTTGTGTTTGTGAGTTGTTTCGTTAAAATTATTTGATAAATATTTGATCGTATATGTGTGCCTTCAGACTTAAAGGATAATTTTTAAAAATTATAAAGATATTCAGAAGTTGAATAACTTAACTTCACTAGATATGTCAATGGATTTTATGATTTGTGTGCAAATTAAGGTAGTTTTGAAGCTAAAATTAATCCGATC